>JASVER010000135.1:2087979-2170674 GCA_030449065.1 Oceanodroma leucorhoa | reverse complement strand
GGGGAGCCGCCCCCGGCAGACAGCCCCCCCAAAAGTGTGGGGGTACCCACCTCTACAGCCCTTTAAACACAGGCAGGGAGGAGTTAACCAGGGGCGCCCGCAGCGGGTGAAGAGCAGCGGCAGGCGGCGGGGCTGGGGGTGGGGGGGAGAGGAAGAGGAGGGGGGGTATTGTTCCAGGAGGAGGAAGAGCAGCGCTTTCCCCCCTCCTTGTCACGAAGCCGCTCATCCCAAAGCACACACACACACCTCCCAATACCCCCCAGGCGGGGCGGATCGCGCCCCCTCCCTCCGGCTCGCCGCCGCCGCTGCCCTAGAAACGCCTTTGTTCGCGGATCCCTCCCCGCACACCCGCCGCCGGGGTCTCGCACTGCTTTTATGTCTTTATTTTGGACGGCGGCGCATCCCGCCCGCCCCCCCCGCCCCGCTCCTTCCCCCGCCGGCCGCCCTTCTGCTGATTCATTTCCACCGGCGGTCCCCCCGGGATGGGGGGGCGGCATCTCCTCGCTATTGTGGCGCGGGGCAAGGCGATGACCCGGATTACCGGGGGTGGGCGCTGGGAGGGGGCAGAGCCAAACGGGATTACACGGGCTAGATTACCCGGAGCGGGCACGGGCGGGGGGTGGCAGTTAAAGGGACAGGCGGGGGGCGGCCCGCCCGGCGGCGGGGGCCATGGCCGTGTCACGGAGCGAGGGAGTTACTCCATGTCCTGGGCGCGAGGGGGAGGAGACCGGCGAAGGAAGTTGCCCGGCCCGCATTACAGCCGGGGAGCGACGGGCCCGTACGGGCCGGGCCGCGGGGGCAGCTCCCCGCCCGCGCTGCCGTACACCCCCCACCCGGGGGCTGCCGGGGGAGGCGGAGGGAGGGCAGGCGGGAGGCGGCTCCCCGRACGGCAGCCGAATGACACGCAGGGGGAGACCCGCGGCGGGGGAGGCCGGCGGCGCCCTGCCCCGGTGGCGGCGGCCCGGCTCCGGAGCGCGGCCCCGGCCGGTGACTCACCGACTTGCAGGACGTTATCGACGCAGCCGCCGTCGAGCAGAGCGATGCCCCTGCGGAAGGGCAGGCGGTTCTCGTCGGCGGCAGCGGTGGCGTCCGCGGCCCCACCGGGCGCCGTGGCGGCCGCCCCGGGGGCGGCGGCGGGGTCCTCGGCGCCGGTATTGAAGGAGGAGTACATGCAGATCTCCCTCTCGCTGCGGGGGAAGGACCAGTAGACGATCCTGCGCTGCACCGGCTCCGGAATCCGCTCGAACCGCTCCTCTACCCGCTGGAAGGGCCACTTCTCCGCCACCTTGCGAGCCGCGATGTCCAGAAGGGACTCGGGGCTCTGGGTCTTGCCGAGCGGCAGCAGCCCTAGGGCGGCGACGGCAGCTGCGGAGGAGGGTCCGGCGCAGAGCGCCCCGCTGCCGGGTCCGGCGCCGCCCGCCCGCTGGCCCGGCCTGCACCCCGAGCCATAGCCGGGTCTGCAGCAGAGGCGCTTGGCGGGGGCAGGGAGCTGACCGCGCTCCGCCATGATCGCGCCGCTTCTAAGCAGACAGCGGAAGTGGCTGTACCCTATAAACGGCTCCAGGAAGGCAACGAGCGGCCGCGAGCCCCCGCGGGACACGCCCCCTATGCCCTAATATGGCGGCGGGGGCGGTGCCGGGCGCCTTGCCAACGGCAGGGGGCGGTGCCTTATGCAAATCGGCGCCACAAACGTAAATAGAACGGCCCGAGGAAGGCTCGTTCCGGGCGCTGGCGGGGCTTTGGGCGAGGTGCGCGCTCCTGGCCCCCCCTCTCTCCCCCCCCCCACCCCCCCCGCTGATGTCACGCGCGCAAGCCCGGGCGCGCCTCGCGCGCGTGGTGGGGAAAGGGGGCGTGGCCGGCGGCGCCCCTCTCTGCCACCATGTAGGGAATGGAATGCGGGGGCGGGGCCGCCGCGGCCTCAACCCGGTCACCTCTGCTGGGAAAGCCGGCGGGCGGGGATGAACCGCGCCTCGCAGCCGGGAAATACGGTAACGGCTGCGGCAGACCCCCTCGCCCGCGGAAAGGCGGGGGCCGGCACTCCTCCGGCTCCTCGCCCGTTGAGGAGGGCAGAGCGACGCCCGCCTTTCGCCGGGGCTCCGCGGGGGTTAAGAGCTGCGGTGGGGGAGCCTCTCAGGGCAGGTAGGAGGGGCCCACACGGGGGAAAAGGCCTCGACTCCTGCCCCAGAGGCTGAAACGGGCCCGCTTCTGGGGCAGGAGCCGGGGTGGGTGCCCCGACGTGTGCCCGCAATCGGCCCGTGAGCTACCTCAGCGAGGCGCGCCCCAATTTACCCCTCTATTAGAGGCACTACGGTAGCCGCGGCCGCGGGTGCCCGGCGCGTGCGGACCCGGCGGGTGGCGCGCGGCGCGGCGCGGGCGGGCGGGCGGTGGCGGAGGCCGGTGGCAGCTGCAGGCGGGCGGTTCGCTCCGCAGATGGTCCGGCTGGGAAGCGCTCCGGTAGCCCGGGGTGAAGGGCTGGGCGCCACGGACCCGCGGTGAGTCAATTGAAGGCAATTAACGCGTTGCGTTTGCCTCGGTGTGGGACGGGCGCTGCGGAGAGGGCGGTGTGCGCCGCCCGGCCCGGCTAGTTCGCAGCGTGCGGTGCGGTGCGGCTGCGGCACAGCGTGAAGCCGAAGGGATTCTTTTTATTTTCCTGCGTGCGTTAGAAAACATAGCATGCGGGATCGTATCGGCTCCTCAAATTAAATGGCCTTCCTGGGAAAGAAAAAAAAAAAAAGGACCAAAACACCGAGGAAACGGAGGACAGCGGCAGGCTGAGGGTACCAGGCTGCTGGATAGCGCCCGGCAAATACCAGTTGCTGCCCCTGCTTCTAGCAGCGAGTTCTGGCCCTGATTACAGCCACGCTGCTAACGTAAAATACTACGAAAATACTATGCAATACGGATCAGGGCTAGCAAGTAAAGCCGGTACCGTCTTTCCTATGGAGGGAGGCTTTGATGTATCATTTTAGAACAATCAACGTTTTTTGTTGATTAAATATTTTGGAACTGTAGCTTGGAAATGGCATTTTTGGCGACTCACAGTTGAAGACAATACATATTCATCTGGCTTGGATTTCGCAATGAAACAGAACTTGCTAGCACGCAATGCCGAAGCCGTAATTCGAGTGCCTAGTGGCTTCATTCCCGTCGTCTGGTTTACCCAGCTGGACTACATTTTCCATGGTGCAATGCAAGTCTTCAGCTGGGAGGTGCGCGGTCAGGAGGTGGTTCATCAGGGAATGCAGTGAAAGAATGTCAAGTGTGCGAGGATCTGAGAACTACAAATAACATCAAGTTGGCCTGAAACTTAGCATCTACTTTTTGTTTCCACCAAAACCCCAGACTAGAACAATAGCTTATTTTCTGGACAGGGGATTGGAGAGCTTTGCAGAAACTCCATTTTCCATTACGAATGGATGGGAAATGGAATGAACTGTATCAGACTAGCTGACTTTGATTTTTAAAGAAAGATCAGCAAAAACCTAAAGATGGTTTAGAATGTGCAAGTACTGGCTTTTTTATATGCTTGTAAGCTCTTAGACACGAATGCTGATTTGAAATTTTACACACAGAGAATTTTTTTACAACTAGGTCTAGAACTTTTCTGCTGTCAGTTGCTCATACTAAGAAAATGACTGATGTTGTTTAACCAAGGAGTTTAAACTGCAGACTACCGACAGGGCCTAAACTACATTCTGCATAGTTTATTTTTTGTATATACTACGAGTTATTTTTCCTTTGGGAAGATGAGAGCTACCTTCCGGGTAAGAAATGCGTGTAAACTGATGCTTGTGCTTCTGAGTATAGACCGCACAAAACAGTTACTCTTGAGGTGCCAGTTTCATAAGTCCACAGATACCTTGCTGGGATATTAACTGGCTTCTTCCCCATTTTAGGCGTATATTTTACAAGTGATCTACTGGATTTATAAACTTAACTCCAGCTAAATTTTGGAGGTGTTAGGGAGCCTGAATGCTAAAGGCCAGAGATGAGGGTGTAGTACTTTCTTTTAAACTGTTGTTATGGTATTGATTTCAGTATTTCTGAGAGCAGAGAAATGGCGTGCGTAGAAGGTAAAAAAAGAAGAACTTCATGATTGCATGTGTATGAGAGCAGAGGAAAATTATATTTAATTTTCGCCCCATCACTTACTCTTTGTTAATAATTGTTCACATCTTGAAGCAATTTTTCCTCTATGTTGTTCTAGCGCTATTTCTGTTTTAAGCAAGTGTCTAGCAAGTCAGTAAAAATGCTCTTCTAAATTGGGTAATGGCTGTTCTTTATCAGGTCTTAGCCACCTGCTGCAATAAAAATAACACACTAATGCCACTGGAAGAATTCTTCCCATCATAATAAAGAAACTTTACAGTAAAAATTGAGAAATAAGACGAGTGAGAGGAATGCCAATGAACAACAAAACATCCATAATAAGCAGAATTAGCCCATGTGTCAGTTATCTCAACTTAGTCGTTACTCTGTCTTTTCAGAGCTGGGCAGAAATTATTAAATTTACTTAAGGAATCCCAGAGAAAAGCAGGTGGAAAAACCCATAGATCCACCTCTTTCATCCGTCTACCACTCAACAGGAATACCTACTTCCCATTAAGTCTGTGAATATTAATAGCTACACAGGATCCTGGTGAAGCTTTTTTATTTCTGGGCTAAGGAGCCCATGAAGAGATAATGCCATCTTTGCTGTTGTCATTCCACCATAAGCACTGGATATACTTCTCCTTGGGCTCCCTCTGCACTGGTGTAGCACCRTAATGGCTTGCACATGATCATCTGAGGCTGAAGTTCCTTTGTCCTGCCAGTTTTGCCCCTTGATTTCCTTTAATTTTCTGAAAGCAAGTGGGAAGATGTGTTACGTCCACGGAAGAAATTAAAACGTGTTAAAGCCGTACCTGAACTATATTTTAATTTCTAATTAGTTTTTCTTTCAGTGGATGTTCTACTTGTGGAAAGACCTTGCTGAGCTGAGCGCTCATTTCCTCTTTTTCTGCTTCGCATTTTTGGGATGTCTGTATTCCAGAGCTATGCAGAGAGGAAGGAATGGCTGCAAAACAGCAACCTTAACTTGGTTAACTTCCTGCACCTAATCAAGGCTGTTTGGAAAAATACCCTTGGCCACCACTCAATTAAATTCCTTCTTAATAATCTTCCAAAGCATTAGGCCACTTGCAGTCATTTTTGCTCATTCCAGTAAAACATACATACATACATACAGCTGCACAGTTGTCTTTGTGTGAAGCAAATAATGGTTTAAATGTAGAAAAACGGATGACAGACAACCTAATGCTGGCCAACACAAGTCACCCTGGGGTTTAATCTTATCTGGAAAGATGAGACTCAGCATTCCTGCGTTGAAGCTGAACAAGAATCTGGATTCATGCGCTGCATGAAATATTTCTAAACACCAGGAGGGTAGGGGGTCAGAGATGAACAGGAGGAAACTCGGGAAGGGAGGCTAGAAGGTTCCCAGAGCTAGAGCTTTAAGAAAAAAAAACAAAAGAAAAATTACTTGAGGTGACAGCACTAAAATAATCAAATACAAGAAAGGCTGATGGGCCTACTGAAACAGCTGAATTTACGATACTAAACCAAGTCTTTTTTATCCTGTTTCTTTAAGCCTTTTTAGATAACTAGGCACTTCAGTTCTTATAAGAAAGCTATGGGTTTTATGGATAGCACATTCATTCTAACATTTATCATTTGAAAGCATGAAAAACACTGCTGTAGGTAAAGGTAGTGAATATCACTGCTTTGCAGTGTAGTGACTCTGGAAACTCAAATACAGGAAAAATGGACGGTAGTGATGGGTGCCGATGAAGTTGTCATCTTAAGATTAGTCAATGAAGAAAATAGTGTAGTTGGTCAATATCTTTGGTTTTACAAAGTTTTCCTAAAATAACTTCATTATGTTCAGGAACTATTTTTAATTTAAGGAGTTAAGAAAAGAACATTTGCCTTTTACTAGCCTTTTAAATCAAATACTCTAGGATAAGTATTGCCAGCTCTTTAGAGTCTCTCTATTAGGGTGAAAATAAACCAGCAGCACTGAATGAGCTCTTTCAAAGTGCAGCTTTTTATTCTAATTAAATTCCGTGATGATTCCAAAACTGGAGTCAGAGACTAGAATCTAAAAGCATTTAGGAAAATGTACTTAAAATACTAAGCGTGCTTTACCCGCATTCTAGAATAATGAAAAGAGACAAACATCTTAATTTGAGCTAAATCCTCTTGACATTCATTTCTGTGTCCTCTGCCTTTTTGTGGCTTGATACTTGACGTATGAAGTCATTCTGAGACGGACTGAAGGGGAGGGCATTGTGTGTGCCATAGTCCCAGAGCTGTGTGAATTAATGCTGCTCTGTATTTCCTCAAGGAATGAGCACATTCAGTTTACATTTATTGAGAATAGACCCTGGGAATGAATTATTTCTTCCTTATAAGGAGCCTTGTGTTGGGATTTCTGTTGGGATAGTTTAGCTCACTACTAAGTTACTAGGGATAAAAGCATCACTGTTACAAGCAAAATGATAATGTGCAAGTGGCTTCTTAAAATTAAACATGTTGGACTGATTCAGAGGGTTCAGAATTTCAAAGTCTTCGAATAGAGGAATAAGAATGTCTCGCCTTTCTTCAGAGTTTTAACTTATTCACTTACCATTTGCAAAAAGTCAAAAGCAGAAAATCCTGTCTCTGAGAGGAGTCTAGCTTTAACATTCCTCTGGGTTTCTTGTGATCTTCTATAGATCTGAGTTGCAGAATTCGTGAACACAGAGTAAAAACAGTGCTATTCCTCTCGCAGGCTTTTGTAAACTTTATTTTTAAAGGATTATATTTTTCTAATATCGAAATAAGAGCAAATTCCATGAAAACTTGAGGTTTTAAAATAACTTTCTTTTAGGTATTCTCTCTCTTTACTGCAAATACATACATTTAATTGTGGTAAAGTGATTAAAAAAAAAATATTCCTCAAATCTTGATGCTCTTCTGGTCAGACATCCTCCACCAAAAATGTGATAGGCCAATTCAGAAGTTAATCAGGTGCAAAATGCCACCGATCAGTCTACCAGCAGGTGTGGGAACACCTCAGCACGTATGATGTGCAGAAAGTGAAGTGGACTGGTGGTCTAAAAGAAAATATTGTCGGACTGCCTTCTTGTGGGTAAGCATCCTACACTAACAAACCTCCTTTTTATCTTCTCGGGCTTCCTCCCTTTAAACTGCATTTTACTTTAGACTTCCTTGCAGTAGACCAAATAACTACCTTGCTGTGGCAGGCAACATAATAATTCTTGGGCAGAAACTCCGCATGAAAAAAGGCATGCAAACCTCAATCCACTAATGGCAGGAACAAAAGGCATTGCTTACCCGGATTTTCTCCTGTAGCAAAGAAGGAAAAACAACATATACTAAAATTCTCAGAAGTGTTTTTTCCAGGATGGAAAAGTGTTTTTTCCATTCTAAGTGGTGGTAGGATGGCTTTACANAAAAAAAAAAAAAAAAAAAAAAAAAAAAAAAGAAGGCCAAAAAAAACCCACTAAAAAAATATATAAAAAAACCCTCTTTCTCCCATTTCAAGAAGTCTGAGTCCAGATTCATTCATGATGACAAGGGAGCTGTACTTAGAAGGGAATAGCTTAAATATGCCAAAAACTGAGGCTCCTGCCTGTGCACTATAAAGATGTGGTGCGTATCAGTAGGACCCTTGCTGTGCTGGTGCCTCCTTGTCTCCACCAGCATAGCCAAGACAGCAGTGCARGGAAGAGGAAAGTATAGCTAACCAGCCAGCAATTGCTTCGGATATTTGCTAGTCTTCTGTGAACTTCTCTRCCTTTACAAATTATAACTGAGGACCCGTAGAAAGTATGGAGGCAGAGAAAAGGCAGAGATAGCCTAAGCAACACTTAAATGGTTCCTGTTAAAACAATTGGCATTCTTTCAAAAAGCATTGGTATAATGTCTGCTTCCCCTAAGTTGGTCACCAGTTATTGCATTTGGCAAGCTGGGGAAACAGCTGGACTTCAAGATTTTTTTCTTAACAGTCTATTAAAAATTTGGTTTCTACTGGTACTTAGTTTATAAGTATTTGAGCAATATTGCAAACCTGCCTCTAGCTTTGCTGGGACTGAAACACCCAGTCAGGATTTACAGATGACTCTTTTCTTGGGTTGTAGCAGAGACAAACTTACAAGGTAGCGCTCTAAATATGAGGGCTTCTGTGTAATTCAGACAGCCTATGAAAGTAGAATCATAGAATCATAGAATAGTTTGGGTTGGAAGGGACCTTCAAAGGTCATCTAGTCCCCTGCCATGGGCAGGGACATCTTCAACTAGAGCAGGTTGCTCAGAGCCCCATCCAGACTGACCTTGAATGTTTCCAGGGATGGGGCATCTACCATCTGTCTGGGAAACCTGTTCCAGTGTTTCACCACCCTCATTGTAAAACATTTCTTTCTTACATCTAGTCTAAATCTACCCTCTTCTAGTTTAAAAACATTGCCTCTTGTCCTGTCACAACAGGCCCTGCTAAAAAGTCTGTCCCCATCTTTCTTATAAGCCCCCTTTAAGTACTGATGGGTTGCAATAAGGTCTCCCCGAAGCCTTCTCCTCTCCAGGATGAAYAACCCCAACTCTCTCAGCCTTTCTTCACAGGAGTGGCGTTCCATCCCCCTGATCATTTTTGTGGCTCTCCTCTGGACCCACTCCAACAGGTCCATGTCTTTCCTGTGCTGAAGACTCCAGAGCTGGACGCAGCACTCCGGATGGGGTCTCACCAGAGCAGGGTAGAGTAGAGGGGCAGAATCACCTCCCTTGACCTGCTGGCCACGCTGCTTTTGATGCAGCCCAGGATACAGTTGGCCTTCTGGGCTGCGAGCTCACATTGTCAGCTCATGTCCAGTTTTTCCTCCACCAGTACCCCCAAGTCCTTCTCGGCAGGGCTGCTCTCAATCCCTTCATCCCCCAGCCTGTATTGATACTGGGGGTTGCCCCGACCCATGTGTAGGATCTTGCACTTGTCCTTGTCGAACCTCGTGAGGTTCACACGGGCCCACTTCTCGAGCTTGTCCAGGTCCCTCTGGATGGCATCCCGTCTMTCAGGCATGTCAACCGCACCACTCAGCTTGGTGTCATCTGCAATCTTGCCGAGGGTGCACTTGATCCCACTGTCTATGTCATTGATGAAGACATTAAAGAGTACCGGTCCCAATACAGCCCCCTGCGGGACACCACTCGTCACTGATCTCCATCTGGACATTGAGCCATTGACCACTACCCTCTGGATGCGTCCATCCAACCAATTCCTCACCCACCGGACAGTCCACCCATCAAATCCATATCTCTCCAGTTTAGAGAGAAGGATGTTGTGGGGGACCGTGTCAGAGGCCTTACAGAGGTCCAGATAAACAACATCGGTAGCCCTTCCCTTGTCCACTGCTGTAGTCACTCCATCGTAGAAGGCCACTAAGTTGGTCAGGCAGGACTTGCCCTTGGTGAAGCCATGCTGGCTGTCTCGAATCACCTCCATGTGCCTTAGCATAGCTTCCAGGAGGATCTGTTCCGTGAGACTGAGATTTTTCTGTATGGCAGAAAAATTATCCTGTGCCATCTGGTTAAGCTTCATTTGGTCAAAGAGGACTGTACGCTGAGGAATAATTAATAAAGACCCAATGCAAGGGTGTAATATTTTGGGGAGTTGTTTTCACTTCCCCTCCACCTCCACACACCCCCACCCCCACCCCGATTTAATCTTCCATTTGTATCTGTATAGCAGTATTTGGTGTCAAGTCCATCCTTAAGCAAAGTGCCATTTAAGTGCTTTTGCGGGTTGGGTTTAACTAAGTAAAACTTGGGCATTTTTCCCAGGGCTTTAGAAAGTATTTGACATTTTGTAGCCCAAGTGCTAATTAGACTGATGTGTACTTGTTTTACCAAGTTATTCCTGCAATGCTGAGTGACTGAGCTGTGGAATATTGCATCTGTTTGGAGCAGTCAGCTTTCAAAGTTAAACACAGCTTACCGACTTATATCTTGGATGGTGTTGATATACTTTCACCTTTATTTTACACCCCAACTGTAAGTATTTTCATTGTCTATTTGCCTGTTTCTATCCCTTCTTTCTCTTTCCCATCTTCCTTTGACCATACCTTGGTGCTGCCTGTTCATCATATACTGTACTGCTCTGTCCCGACTAATGCCCCATAAACTTCTCATCCACTTACCTTCCTTCTTCATATTCTTCCTGTCCTGCACTCTTGGAAATTGTACCAGAGCTAATATCTCAAGCTAAGCCTTGTAATCAAGTTCAGAAGACAGAGATAAGCTATGGTTAGAGCTCTGCAGTAAAGTTTCTTCAGAGAGACCAGTACTTCCTTCTACTTCAGTAGCTTCAAAGGTTTCAGTGGAATCCCTTTCTTGCAAGCAGGGGTTTAATTTTTTTTTCTACTAGTCTGTCACTAAACAACATCTAACTTTTGAAGTTGCTCTGAATAACAACATCTAACTTTTGAAGTTGCTCTGAATAGAAAGGGAGGGCATTCTTCTTTTTCCTCTTTTGTGCTCCAGGGATTAAGATGAGCTGAGAGATATGCCTCTGCTGCACTTCGCCACTTGGAATAATAGTGGCACAATGTACTCTTATATTTCCGGAAAGTTAGTGCTTTGAGCCTCCTCCGGGGGGTATTAGGAGTTGCAAGAATTTGGCAGTTTTAATGCTGAAAAGGAAGGGACCCCTTGATACTTAATGCGTATTCATGCTTCTTTGCTCCAATAGATTAGGCGGGACTCATGGGGCAGCTGTCGTATTGCTAGACACTGTCCTCTGCTGGGCTGTACTGTGGTCCTTCAGAAGGAATAGATACAGGCACTGTGTGTGGTGTGGTTCAAATGCTCCAGGAGATACTGTGTCAGATACTATGACCACGAGCTTAGGCAGATGTCACCATCAGTCATCCTGCGGATGTTGTGATCCATGAGCAGGAGGGGTAGAAATTTACTCTGGTGTGTTCATGTAAAATACATTTTTTAGTGATTCCAAAAAATGGAGCCTCTGGGCAGGGACAGGTCTCTATAGAGCCTCTGAATTCATCCAGTTGTAGTGAAGGTCTCACGCTATCTTACTGCTCCCCCAGTCTGAGCAGATGGGAATCTCTCCAGTACCCTAACTCAGAACTGCTTCCCAGTTAGTGCTTTCAATATGTGCTTCTCAGAGTTTTGTTACAGACAGCACAAAATCACCTTGTTCCGTGGTTTCAGTGGTTCTGAGCAGCAGCAAAGCCTGAGCACGGTTTTCACTGTGCTCAGGGCAGCAGCGCAGGCACCAAAGCTCTCCATATGCACACTTGGACAACCAGTACTGAGTTGGTTTGCACTCTACATTGACCTTTCAATTTATCTCTGCAAACATGAAGTTTTTGATTTTGTTTTTTTAAACAAAAGTTTACTGGCTGCAGTTGAGTGGCTGCTTTTGAAGTTCACTAGGAAAGCTAGAGATCTTTTCTTTAAAAAGAAAATAAGAAATCACTAGGGTATGAGTTAGGAGTGGAAGAACTGAGGAAGAGAAGATTTGAAGGATGAATGTATAAACCCAGTCCSTTGCCAACTCCACCCTCTAAGTGTCATTTACTGCCAGGGAAATTGGATCCACCCTGGACTGATTCWAGCGTCAGGAAAATCCTCCTGAAATAGCTCTGGGCCTTGCAAAAGTTGCAGTTTCCTCTCCCAATAATTGATGCTGTGGTGACAACCTCCATCTGGTACTCATGAGTCGCAGTCACCACATCTTGCTAAGGGGAAGAAGGCAACTTTTTCCCTTTGCTCAGAATCTCTTGCCATGTCTGCAATGATGGTCCTAGGAGTGAAAAATCGCTTGCTAAGTTTAGGCACTTCTTAAAAGGGATAGTGTCTCCTATACTGGCAACTTGGAAATGAAGCTGCAATCTCTGCCTACTCAGATTTTAAGAAGTGTAAATGAAGAGGAACCACTTTAAGAGTACCTGGGGATTGGTCTAAGTTGCATTATTGCCATTGAATGTGGGTTTATTTCGTACTGTTTACTAAATGGAGAGTATAACCATAGCAACAGTCATTACATGCTCTGTATGGATCTGCCAACACGAGATTGAAATTAGCATTCAGAAGACAACTGTTTGAAAGTAGCTTGAGAACTGAAAAATCGTGTTTCAGACTACAGTCTGGATGAGAATACACTTCAGTATCTGCAGAGTGAACATTATGCAACATTTACTACTTTGGCTTATGCTGATCTCAGCAAGAGTATTTGTGGTATCATTTGTATAGATCTTACCTTGATGAGTGAAAGCATAAAGGTACAAATACTAATAGCCAGTGGTGATTCTGACTAGCCCCATAACAACCATAGTTTTGTGTGAAGTATACTTAAAAAATGCAAATAATACTGCCTTTTATGCTCAACTGTAGTGCAAAGATAGTTAACATTTTTTTYCAAGTTTACTTAGAAAAAAAATAAAGAATGACAATTCCTAGACAAGATGAAGGTTCTACTGTCTGCATATGAAGAAAAAAGGAGTGGGATGAATGGGAATAAGGAAAGGAATAGAAAAGGAAATTCTAGATCTGAGTTAGTCCTCTGCTGTCTCAGGTATAAGTGTTGATAAACTTAGTCAAATAAATGGTTTTTGTTGTTGCATGTTGTGATGTTCTTGCAGAAATCTTTTATATGGGAAGTTATGATCTGACAGAATGAAGTTGGATTGAATAATAGCTTGCTGTTTCATGTCTCTCCACAGGTCACTTCTTTCTGAAAGGAGCAGAGTCAACGTAACTACACCTTTCTCATTGAGTCATACCAGCTGTTGCAAGTAATGCTAAACAAAAATAATTCCCTGGTTACTCTGCCTGCACTTTTATCTGTGGTTAGCTTCACTGTTTTTGTTTAAGTCAGTTTCTTCTTTTGTGTGCATCTGTCACATAGCAGGAAAGACATGTTTCTGTAAGTAAGCTTCACAAGTCATTTAGGAGATGTGTAGGAAAATACAGAACTGCTTTTAACTAACTTTTGAAAGTTGGCTAGATTTTAAGCTGACTCTGCCCTTTCAACAGATGCTCAGAACAGTGACTGCTCTTTATTGCCTCAACACACCATCTTGGGATAACACATCAGCCAGTCTGATGGAATATTTTATGTAGAGTTACTACTTCCCGTGAGTCAGTGCTGTAAATGGCAATTACGTCTGCAAAGAACACAGCATCATTCATGTCCCTTGCTGCCCTCATGGCTAGAAGTGGTACATTTAGGGAGGATTATGTTAGTCCTAAGAATCATATGGATCTATAGAAATGATGGAAATGTTGCTAGTAAAACACGGAAGACTGAATAATTAAATACTTTCTATGTTTGAAGCATACGGGTAAACCCCAAACTTTTATCACTTCACAAGGTGAGAAAACACATCCTATTCCAGCAGTAGCACAGGAGCGTGTTAGCCATCAAAGCTAGGTTTAAAGTAATGTGTTAAGATAACTTTAATTCAGTGTTTATATTCAAGCTGACCAAACAGCTGTCTGTATTGCTACTGTTTGTTTTCAATAAATTTGAAACTGGGAAAAACAATCCAGAGGATTTGACGAAGTTTAAAGTACTGGCAGTGAAAAGGGTAAAGAGGACGATCCAGATGATTATTGGCTAGCATCCATGTAGGCAAAAAATATATGATTGATAGGTAAGCTCTTAAAGGAAATCAGTAGAACTAATGTTGGTCAATATGGGTATTCGAAAAACAGATCTGACCACAGTTTTATTAAAAACCACACTTGATAAAAAGTATAATGTTTACATAATAATAGTGTTTATGTAATACTTAGACTTCTTCCAAACATTTTGACTTACCACTGCATGACACTTTTTATGTGTCATGCTAATTTAATCAATATGGCCTGTTAATTAATAGAATATTGGTTAACTGACAGCCAAAAACAAAATAGTAAATGGAGGATTCTAACTGAGCCAAGTATATTCACATTACAGTTATTTCAGGAATTGCTTTTGGCCATGTGTTATTTAATGTTTGTTTTAAATTACATCAAAGATTGTACAAAATTATTAATGATACTCATAGATGACCCAAAAGATTGGGGATGTAATAAGCAACAAAGATAAGTCATTGATGCAGTCCAGGTGACTTTATTTAATAAAGTTGGGTGCAAGCACACAAGTGTTTTTTGGCTAACTATTAAGTAATACAGCCATGAACAGTGAAAGCACACTGTCCTTTTTACCTGTACATTTGGTCTGCCCACCAAATACCAGAGCTCAAGAACGGAGAAGACACCCAAATTTGGAGCCATTGAAGGTCAGTTGAGCAAGGTGTTCTCAAAATAAAATACGCTAGCGAACACAGCCTTTTGTTTTAGGGAAGTCTAAGCCTCCAATTTGTTTTCCTGGGTTTCCTTGTATATCATGGCTCTGATCTTCTCTGAAGCGTTCAGTTATGTTATATGCTTACACAGCTTTATTTTGGCATCTCTGAGTAATGCTAGAACCTCCTCATGCTATAGTTTTACTCTACTTTTGAACCTTGAGACAGTCTTTTTAGATATGTCTTATACCATAAATGCGTCACTACTTCTGTTACCCTTTCTCTGCCTTGCATAGCCTTTTCACATGTAGGTGTATTTGCTGTCATTCAAGACTACACTATCATCTAATCATCAGCAAGTTTGCAGACCATGTTTTTGCCCTATAAAGACAGTCCCCATGACAGACAATCTTTTAGCTGTCTAAGTGGCCCAGCTTATGCAAGGCAGCCTTAAAACTAGTGGGGCTCAACAAAAGAGTATGTCTTACTTTTTCTCTGTGCCGATTCTTCTTTGTCTCTCCCAGCTTCACTAGTATCAAGAGTTAGAGATCTACAAAATTGCTCCAGATCATTTCTGAACAAGTCTATTGGTACAGCTGTAACAAATAAGGGAATAAAACCATGTCTGCAGGTAATTCCTATAGTCCAATCATCAGTCACATTATGGCAAAGTTAATGCTGCTGTTGCCCTTTTCACCTTCAGAAATTTGTGTTTTGGTGGACCTCAGAAGAACTGAAAATGCTGGTTGGAATTTTTCTTCTGTTAACGAGTTCTTATTTGGGGATTTGGAGGAGGAATGAAGAGGTGCAGAGACGTTTGTCGAGGAAGATAACAATGAATGAACTCTTAAATATGGTGTTTTGGTCAAAATGCCTCATGTAATTCTTGGTTATACAAAGAGAAATTTCTAGGGACTACAAAGACAATACTAGTTCTATTTCAGCAAACGATTTTTGCTGGAATTTGCTTTGTCCAGTTTAGGATTCAGGAAGACTGTTGCTAGACAGAAAAGGTTGAGAGAAGAGCCAGAAAAATCATTGACTCATGTGTTGTGATACGAGGAAGTTTTTCTGTTTCGTTTATCAAACAGAAAAGTGTATTGACTGCAGTCCAAAAGTATCTGCAATGAGATAGAAACTTAATACCTGGCTTTTCCATCTAGCTGACAGAGACATAACAGGATCCGATTGCTGGATGTTGAAGCTGACAAAATCAGACTAGAACCAAGTGGTACAATTTTCCTTAAATAATGAGCAGCTAACCGTTGGAACAGTTTAATAAAAATTGTAATGGGTTTTCCATCTCCGGTAGTTTTAACCTCAAGACACGTCTTTCTTAAAAGACATATTCTAGCTGAACTCAGCAGTAATTCAGGAAATCTCAGGGACTTCTATGACAAAACAGATTAGCCCAGATGGTCACAGTGGATGTTCTAGCCTTATCTCTGATGGGGACCAAAGTGGTTTTGGTTCTTCCTCCAGCTCTGGTATGGGCTTACTTCATGATCCAGTTTTTTGCCTATGGCTGCTAACATTCGTATTGCAGCTTCAGCACAGCTGCAGCAGTTTAAGAAAGGGCATAATTGCTCGTAAATGGTATAGTGTGGCAAGGGATCCAGACTGCATGAAAGCCTGTTCTAAAGATGTACACAGAGGATAGGCAGCCACACGTGGATTTTAGGACTCCTTTTTCTTGTTTATTCCCGTTTCTGAGCAACAGTCTTGTGAATTAACAGGTTATGTGGTGATTCTATGCTACTATGTAAGCTTGCGGTCACATACAGAAGGTGGAATACTGTTTTGGGTTAACAGTCTTAGCTCATGTGTTAACTCGTGTATGCCTGTATGATTTTAAACGCGCTAAGGGTATGCCCATATTGACACTTGATTTTTTTAGCTTGTCTAAAACTTGCAACTTGTGTTTGGGCTCTTGTTTGTAAAGTGATATTTAGTCCTTCAAATAAGAAGTGCAGAAGTAATTAGTAACATTAGCTTATCATTATTTAGAGCAAACCAATTCCCTCTTTGTGCATAGAAAACTAAAACTATATCCTTGCTTGGCTGAAAGCTTCCTTTCTGCAAGTAATAAAAAATGCAAATATCCCTTACAATGGCTACTTCAGCCTTCTTGCAGCTTGGGGCAAAACCACATTGGCAGAAGGACAGTGTCTTGTCTCTGATGGCTATGAAGCCTCTCTGAACTTGACCTGAATATGAACTTACACAAAAGGAACCTCTGTGCAGTGACAAGAACTTGAAAACGGAATATAATTACATAAGAAATTTAAAATAAGTTGGGGATCATGTTTGAATGAGATCAGCATTCCAAGTAGTCCCTAACAAGAACTGGATATTTGTATCTCTGTTGCCCCTAATTTTTCTTTATGATGGATCATCTGAATTGTTCTGTTAAGCTTCCTCCAAGCTGAAACCTTATACCTGATAGGAATCCTTCTTAACAGCCTTTTGGTGCACAGTTGGCCTTGGTATCCTATACAAGTCTCCCAACTTCTTCAATTACTTTGATACTGATAAGGAAGGGATGTGTTTAAAAAAAAAAAAAAAGCATCACAAAGGACCCTGTGTTCCGTGTTGAAGAAGCTAATAAATTGGATGATCTCATGAAATCAGGAGAAGGAAGAGCCACAGTAGTGTCATGGAAGTTGTAGGTAGCACTGGTCACCACGTCATTGCAGCACTGGCCCAGGAGGGAGCTGTGCTAATTGCTGCCCTTGGTATCGTTAGCTCCAGGGCTTAGCCTCTATTCAGATTAAGTCAGTTTCTCACTAATTTACTCAGTATTTTACTACTGAGGAGATACTTTATTCTCTTTTAGGCGTAGTTTTTCTCTTTTACGTTCTCATCAGACTGCCTTGCGTGTTCTTTGTAGAGACTCTGCCTGACAACTCTCAGTGAGACAGGAAGCGCCAAAGTACAACTGTCATGGGATGATGGTTTAGCACCTCACACCTCCACAGTTCATTTTTGCCTTCTCCTGCTGGAGTCTTGTGTCTCAGATGCTATTGTTTGTGTTGCAACAAAGTCACAAGGAGAGACCTTGCAAAGCAGCATAGCATTTGCTGGTCTACGCACAACTACACTTGACCGTCATTTCCCCCTTACTCATGGGCATCTGAAGGAACAAATTTTGATCTGTGGCTGTGGGGAAAGGAGGCAAAACCTTCTCCATCCTCCTTTCCCCAGTTTTGCTTTCTGTCTTTGCATTGAAGGAGGTTTCTCTTCTGAAAGAGCCCAAGTCTTCTAGACTTCTGAGATTTTCTTGGGATACACACCAGGCTTATGTCAAAGTGCTGTTATAACAGTCAGTTGTTTGTAGCAGCAAGCTAATTGCTCTTCCAGGCTGAAACTATTCCTGGCTGAGGTACTCTTGAAGGCTGTTTCAGCTCCATAGATATAATCTTGTTTCTGCCACAAAATGGCGAGTCTAATCTGCACTTTAAATTACAATGAAATCACATCCACAAACTGGCAGGCATTCCCCAGACTATCACACCTTGCTTTTAACATATGGGCTGACTGACACAATCAGATCAAATGATTTTCCAGACTTTTTGCTATATCTACTAGGCAGCATTTCTCATTTAAGATTCATGTCGTGAGGCTGTATCTCCAATGATAGCTTAGATTCTCATCTGGTGTAAATTATTATAGTTCCAGTTGACTTCAATGGATTTGATAATTTATGCCATCTGAGGTTCTGCATCTGAAAACTCTGTAATAAAAAGCAGCTGCTGCTTTAACTAATCTGAAAAATGATAAGTGCCTAGTATGTGTCTGAGTCTAGCTATCTTAATACCTGTTACTCAGCTGCCGGCAGACCGCTGCATACTGGAGAATTAAGGTCCTTTGTCCTGCATCTGAGTAACTGGGATTGTGTCCTGTGTTTTGTCAAAAATGAAGGTTGAACAGAGGCTGCCATAGTCCTTGACAGCAACTTTGCTGGGAGACCTGAAAGCCAACACTCCCTTGAGAAAGCCTGTGTGTTTGTCTCTGCTAGAAGCTAGTCATATCTTTATACTGACCATGAAGACTACATATATTGTACATATGCAATATTTTAGAGCAGTTACTTGGGTTTGTCACTTTAATGTGTTTTAGTTTTGATTTCTATATTCATCTTCAAGCCATATGAACATTACTTGATGTTCGGTATCAATTTGAACTTGTAAAGAATATGAGATTGCGTGGTTATCAACTATTTATATCCAGAATATGGTAGAATTTGTAAAGTGTTTCAAAGAAAACATGGTCTCTGACCTATTCCAGAATGTGATACTGTAAATAAAGTGCCTATCGCTATATGTTTGAAAAAAATGTGTCTTCTTTATTTACAGTTCTTGATTTAACTCTCCACACAGAACAAATAATCATTTTTATATGACTAGGGTATGTTATGCAATTTTGCCTGTAAAGAACTATTTGTGCCATAAAGCATAAAATTTCCCTATTAATTTAAAATTTATATATAGTTGTGCTCTTTCTTTTAGTAACAACAGGGCGTAGCTATAAACACCACCTTTTATATGAAGCACATTCAGTCCTGGCTCAGGCATACTCCATGACTGCTACCTAGTGGGGACACTTCTAGTGAATGGCAGAAGTTTCTGTCCATGCTCAAAAACCGTCCTTAATAGGTCAGCCAGAAAAAGAATAAACTTTTATTCCAACTTGTCCCTCAAAAATCACTGGTCTGACTGTCTTTACATCTTGCAGAGACTTTACATTCATCTAGACCTAAAAGTAACTTTTCCTGGTATGCATGACTAGAAGCATTGATAAATTACAGAATGCTGGATTTTAGAAGATGAACTTTTTTTCCTGCTACCCAAAGGTCATCTTTTACATCTCCAGGGCTGGTTATTTTGTGTTTCCTCCATCATTCCCTTTGTTTAATACCTACTGCGTACTTTATCTCTAGCTAGTACTAAGCCCTAAACCCTCCAATTACAGGGGAGAGGGGAGGGAAGGGCAGGGGAAGTATTTTTGCTTTTTCCTCCATTGTCAAACTTTCTTAGAAATGTGTAACCAAGAATGAGTTGTGAACCACCAATCTAAAGAAACTAGGAGTTTACAATCCCAAATTGGGAGAGACGTTTTGGCAATATGTGTCAGGTTCTACTACAGTCATGGGACTTGTTAGGGGAATCCTGGGTTAGTTGCTTTGGACAACAGCTGTAGCTGCATCACCCAACAGAGCCTAGCACATGCAAAAGGAATGCGTTCGACCTTCGGAAGGCTTTTGGAAGTGCAAACAAAAGCAAGACAAAAATTACCCAGCTGACATTAGGCAAATAAAACACCATCAAGCACAGCCAAAGTGTCCTTGTCTATAGGTTGGTGGCAAAACTTAAGCAAGGACCTCCCCAAAAGAGTACGTCTGTCTCAAAGGGGGAAAAGGATTCTCGCCYATGAGTTGGCGGGTCTCATCGAGAGGGCTTTAAACTAGGTACAAAGGAGGAAGGGGATAGAGCCACGCTCGATAGAGGTGAGCCTAGGGGTGGCATGCCAATCTCGGGGATGAGGTCGATAGCCCGGTTCAAATACATCTACACCAATGCATGCAGCATGGGCGGCAAACAGGAGGAGCTGGAAGCCATTGTGCAGCAGGACAGMTATGACTTGGTCGCCATCACGGAAACATGGTGGGATGACTGTCATGACTGGAGTGCTGCGATGGATGGCTACAAGCTCTTCAGAAGGGACAGGCGAGGAAGGAGAGGCGGTGGGGTGGCTCTGTATGTCAGGGAGTGTTTCGACTGCATGGAGCTCAACGTTTGTGATGATCGGGTTGAGTGCTTATGGGTTAGGATGAGGGGGAAGGCCGGCGAGGTGGATATCCTGCTGGGAGCCTGTTATAGACCACCCAGCCAGGATGAAGAGGCCGATGAAGCGTTCTACAAGTGGCTGGCAGAAGCCTCGCGATCGCTAGCCCTTGTCCTCGTGGGGGACTTCAACTTGCCCGACATCTGGAAATACAACACRGCAGAGAGGAAACAGTCGAGGAGGTTCCTGGAGTGTGTGGAACATAACTTCCTGAAGCAGCTGGTAAGTGAGCCTACCAGGGGAGGTGCCTCACTCAACCTGCTGTTTACCAACAGAGAAGGACTGGTGGGACATGTGGTCGGAGGCCGTCTGGGGCTCAGGGACCATGACATGATAGAATTCTCGATTCTCGGGGAAGTAAGGAGAGGGATCAGCAAGACCGCTACCATGGATTTCCGGAGGGCAGACTTTGGCCTGTTCAGGACGTTGGTTGAGAGAGTCCCTTGGGAGGCAGTCCTGAAGGGCAAAGGGGTCCAGGAAGGCTGGAAGCTCTTCAAGGAGGAAGTCTTAAAGGCGCAGGAGCAGGCTGTCCCCGTGTGCCGCAAGAGGAGCTGGCGGGGAAGACRACCGGCTTGGCTAAACAAGGAGCTTTTGCTGGGACTCAGGGAAAAAAGGAGAGTCTATCGCTGCTGGAAGGAAGGGCGGGYGACTCAGGAAGAGTACAGGGATCTTGTCAGGTCGTGTAGAGAGGAAATTAGGAAGGCAAAAGCCCAGCTGGAACGCAAACTGGCCACTGTCATCAGGGACAACAAAAAATGTTTTTACAAATATGTTAACGACAAAAAGAGGGCCAAGGAGAATCTYCCTCCCTTATTGGATGCCGGGGGGAACATTGCCACTGAGGATGAGGAGAAGGCTGAGGTACTTAATGCCTTCTTTGCCTCAGTCTTCAAAATTCAGACCGGTTATCCTCTGGGTGTTCACCCCCGTGAGCTGGAAGATGGGGACGGTGAGCAGAGTAAACCCCCCATAATTGAAGAGGAAGAGGTTAATGACCTCCTACGCCAGCTGGACACACACAAGTCTATGGGGCAGGATGGGATCCACCYGAGAATACTGAGGGAGCTGGCGGAGGAGCTTGCCAAGCCGCTCTCCATCATTTATCAGCGGTCCTGGTTAACGGGGGAGGTCCTGGACGACTGGAGGCTTGCCAATGTGACGCCCATCTACAAGAAGGGACGGAGGGAGGATCCAGGGAACTACAGGCCTGTCAGCCTGACCTCGGTGCTGGGGAAGATCATGGAGCGGTTCATCTTGGGGGCGCTCAGGAGGCAGGTGTGGGACAACCGGGGGATCGGACCCAGCCAGCACGGGTTCATGAAGGGCGGGTCCTGCTTGACCAACCTGATCTCCTTCTACGACCRGGTAACCCRACTAGTGGATGAGGGGAAGGCTGTGGATGTGGTCTACCTGGACTTCAGCAAAGCCTTTGACACTGTCTCCCACAGCATTCTCCTGGAGAAGCTGGCGGCTCATGGCTTGGACAGGTGTACTCTTTGCTGGGTAAAAAACTGGCTGGACGGTCGAGCCCAGAGAGTTGTGGTGAATGGAGTCAAATYCAGTTGGCGGCCGGTCACAAGCRGTGTTYCCCAGGGCTCAGTTTTGGGGCCCATCTTGTTTAACATCTTTATCAATGATCTGGACGAGGGGAYCRAGTGCWCCCTCAGTAAGTTYGCAGATGACAYCAAGYTGGGCGGGAGTGTTGATCTGCCTGAGGGTAGGAAGGCTCTGCAGAGGGATCTGGACAGGCTGGATCGATGGGCCAAGGCCAACTGCATGAGGTTCACCAAGGCCAAGTGCCGGGTCCTGCACTTGAGTCACAACAACCCCAGGCAACGCTACAGGCTTGGGGAAGAGTGGCTGGAAAGCTGCCCAGCAAAAAAGGACCTGGGGATGCTGGTTGACAGCCGGCTGAACATGAGCCGGCAGTGTGCCCAGGTTGACAGCCGGCTGAACATGAGCCGGCAGTGTGCCCAACGGCATCCTGGCCTGTATCAGAAACAGTGTGGCCAGCAGGAGCAGGGAGGTGATCGTGCCCCTGTACTCAGCACTGGTGAGGCTGCATCTCGAATACTGTGTTCAGTTTTGGGCCCCTCACTGCAAGAAGGACATTGAGGTACTGGAGCGTGTCCAGAGAAGGGCAACGAAGTTGGTGAAGGGTCTGGAGAACAAGTCTTATGAGGAGTGGCTGAGGGAACTGGGGTTGTTTAGCCTGGAGAAGAGGAGGCTGAGGGGAGACCTTATCGCTCTCTACAACTACCTGAAAGGAGGTTGTAGCAAGGTGGGTGTTGGTCTCTTCTCCAAAGTAACTAGCAGTAGGACGAGAGGAAATGGCTTCAAGTTGMGCCAGGGGAGGTTTAGATTGGATATTAGGAAAAATTTCTTCACCGAAAGGGTAGTCAAGCACTGCCCAGGGAAGTGGTGGAGTCACCATCACTGGAGGCGTTTAAAAAACATGTGGATGTGGCGCTTCAGGACATGGTTTAGTGGGCATGGGCTCTGGGTTGATGGTTGGACTAGATGATCTTGAAGGTCTTTTCCAACCTTAATGATTCTACGATTCTATGATTCTATGATTCTCTTTTCCTTCCTTTACTCGGCCTCCCAGTGTCTTTACCCTCACTGCTGTTTGACCACTGTCCACATATTTGGGTGACTCCATCTTACTACAGAGGGACAACGTCCTCTGCCCATCCTGAATTGCAGCTGCTTTCCAGCTCTTACATTGCTCATCTTCCTGCCATCTTGTTCCCACGTAGTGGCCATGTGTGAGAAGTAATCACCAAGGGTGAGAGAAGGGACAACAAAGACAAATGTATGTAGATCATTGTCTCAGTGAGCCTGCAGGAAGCCTGAGGTGTGGTTGAACTAGTCTGGTAATGTTCTGCCCTTTGGCGCTACTTTATGTGTACTCAGGGGAAATAATCAGTAGTACAGTCATTTTTACATTTAGGGTGTACAAATAATTTGTGAGTACAATAAATATTTTGTTTATGCAGCACATATGTTTGAGCACAGCTTTACCTACTTAGGAGAAATGACTCTATTCTGCATGTGCTTCTAAATATGTTGCTTACTTTTTGCAGTGCTACTATGGATAGATAAATAGTGTATGTTATGTGTTGGACACAAATATGGCAACACTTTGTATTGTTTTACATGCTGATAAATTTATTTGAATTTATTTGCAGCCAGCCAAAGCGCCATATCCAAAACCTGATCTTAATTATGGATATTCAGTTTTGCATTTGCTAGAACAAATAGCATCTTATGTCAGAGGTGAGTTTGGATGATAAAATATAAAATGAGATGCAGTACCTGCAACGTCTCCTCGGGTCTAGCCAAAGGATGCCCCAGCCACTGAGTTATCAGTCAGCTCCAGAACCCACACAGCAAGGATAAACACGTTGGCAGCTGGGGAGGAAAGTACCTGGGCTCCGGGGGAATCTCCAGAGGTGGGGAAGGGAGTCAGCCTGAGCTCCTCCCACAAAGCTAGKTTTGCAGTCTGTCCTGCCTTTTTTTAAACTGTATAAACTGGGATGTAATCAATTGCTTCTTGTTTTGCTATTCCCATCAACAGTCTTTTGAAAACTTAACCCAAAATGTTTTACTAAGCTGAACTGGTAGGATTTCCCCTTCAGCTGTGAGAGATTTTATTCTTGTTCAAGGCCTCATTCCGGCCAGTAATGGAAATACAGAATCTTGGAAAGGGTTACAGGCCAAGGCCAAGCTGCCAGTGAGGGTCTTTGGTTAACTGCAGTCCAGGAGGAGAGGACAGATCCCTTGCCCATTTTTCTACCTTTCTTCTCCTTTTCAGATCACTTCCATGTCATGTGTCTCTACATGTCATCTGATTTATTCTTCCTAGGAAAATAATTTTCTGAATAAAAAGGATTTGCCTCATGGGAGGTTTTTATGCTTATTTAGTAGTAACACAGGATGTAGTGTCCTGTGGGTGCACAGTACATCTACCTATCCAGAATCAGACCCAGCACAGGCAAATGCAGACAACTTCCTCATAAGGGAAATGCAGATAGTGGCAGCTTTGGTACAGTAGCATGGATCTTCGTACACAATGGGAACATTCACAGCTTCCTTTTTATATGGGTGTGAATGCACTCATCACTCGTAAAAGTTCAAACTTTGTAAAAATCTTGCTTACGCAAAAAAGCTTTTTGCTCCCACTCACCTTGTGGGAGTGAACTCCAACTGCAAAAGCCTTTCTTTTATGTAGAAGGCATTTCCCTTGATGAGTTTTCTATTTGATATCCTTTTAATTTCACAGTGTGTCATCTTCTCATGTTCTGAAATAGTAAACAGTTTGTTTCTTTCCTCTGTATGTTTTTTATATGGAACAAAAAATTCTATTGTATCATCTCAAATCTGTCCCCCTCCAAACATTGAACTGTTTTCTGTCTCTTCATACCTAAGCAATGGATACTAATAATTTACAGAACCTCCGTATTTCTATTAGGCTTTTTTAATCTTGGTAGATGTTGGGTTTTTACTTTTTTTTAAGTGAGTGCACTCCTACTCAGAAAAAAGCATGAAAACCCTCCACACAATATCTAATCAGTACTTACTGCTAGCCCTTATCTAGATAGATGGCTTTTTGATTAAGATCCGCCTGACTTCAAGCAGGCACAATTAAAGGCTATAGCAGAAGAAATTAAGCTGAATTGACCTCTACACTATTTTTTTAATCAATTTTAAAGTATATTTGCAATTATTAAAATAATTTCTGTGAGACTAGCAGAATAAATACAAATATATTAAGAACATTAAAAATTTAATCGTTAAATGTTTTCTATTAAAAGTCAGAACTGGCTAACAGATTCTCTCATGCAAGAATATAAGGGCTGGCTGATATTGATAACACCTCTTTTCTTCTTCGTAATACACAGATTGTGTGCACATATAAATTTCTGTAGTTATAGTCTTCCTTGCTAACATTTAGCAACGCATGTATATACATCTGAATCAGTATAATAACTGAACACATTTTGAAGAGGTAACAGTATTTCATTTGAATTTAAATGTCTTGGTTTGAATAAGCAGTTATGTTATGGAGCTAAATCAGTTGGCTTAAAAACAAAGGGCAGTATGCTGATGAATTATGTATATTATCTGCATTTTCTGCCTGCTGATAATTGACAGGTATCATGGCACCTTCTATGAACTTCCTGTAATTATATGCCACATATCAAACACCGACTTTTGTGTAATGGTCCTCCCCACACACACATACACACAACATGTTTTTATGTTTTATTTAAAGCTTAAAGCATTTTTAAATTTTCTGTTTCTCTCACTCTGGTTTCCAAGCTGCTTTGCCACTCAACACATTCAACAATGTTAATAAGATTTCCTCAGTGTTAGTTTGTCGGAGTCACTCATTCAAGCGTTTCTTCCATCCTTTTTAAAAAAAAAAATAGTTAGGATAAACCAATACCAAAGAAAATTTACCTTGTAATTGTTTAAGAGATATTACCTACTGCTCGGATACTAGTAGTAAAACAGATGTCTTAGTCTTTGATATCAAGTTCCTGTCTTTACTGACAGATATATTTTCATCACTATGTAGCAGCTTTAGGTAGTAACAGGTTAAAAAAACTAGTCTTAACAGACCTGATTAAATAGCTAGTTTCTTCTAGTACATTTAGTTCAGACTAGCTCCACCATAACAAGGATACATTAATTGGGTAGCTCCGTAACTGGACTCATTAGATGCAATGCTTACTGATTAAATTTAACCACTACTAGGTATCTTAGCACATGATTCAGAATTACTTTTCTTTTAATTCAGTGTTCTGTTCCTTGGAAGGAAATTAATTTTGCTGAGATTTTAATAAACCTGTGATAATAAAGCTATAATTAAAAAAGAGTCTTTCAGTTACCTTGAAGGACTTTTTACTTCTATTGCCTTAAATACCCAAATTTATATTTTAATCTAAAAACCTACATTAAGTAAATKATATGCCTGGTATATGTAAAAAAGCACCATTAGTATATGCTGTGGAAGAGTTCCCCACTATCGTTGCATCCTTGACAGTATTCACTACCAGAGGAAGTGCACGAAACAAAGCCCCAGCAATTACAGAAAGTAATTGTACAGAAAGAATACTAGGTAAATATCTCTTTTGTTCCCATCAATTTAGACTTGATTTGTCAGCTTCTCTAGAAACCAAAGCTTATATTCTTACCTTGTATCATTGACGAAGTTGGTTCTGAGGCTCATACCTTAGTGAAACAAGTGTTCTGATACATTGTTTCTCACTGAATTAGAATAAACTGTTAAATGTATTTATAAAGGCCCTTTCGTTAAAAAAACACGTCAACTTTCAAAATATGATACTGTGAGACTCTGGTAGAAGGTCACAGCCTGTAAGCAGTCAGTGATGGCAAAGGAAAGGTAATGTACTACCACCAGCTAGTAACATCCCTGCTCTTTACTGAGCTGAAAGACAAAATTTCAGGAAGGGGAAAAAAAACCCTCTATTTTTTCTCTAAGACATGATTTTTGGCAAAGATGTCTGGATGTAGGACCTGTCTGGCTTGAGAGCGCTAAATACCCGAGTGCAGGTAAACAAGATAAAAAGCAAAGTGCAGATCTTCTAGCAGTTGTTGGCAAATGCTTATATGAACAATCATCAATGACCATACATAAGTTCAATTTTCAAAGACTTAGCATTCAGCTGAAGTAAACACAAAATTCATAGGGACATGCGGAGGCACTCTGCTGTCAGGCTGAGCACTGACTTCTCTACTTCCACCCCAGTGTTGAGGCCCTGTAGATGATTCTGCAGAAAAAAATATTGCCTGAACTTTTTTTAAATGTGCCTTTAGGCAGAAAGTTATGAGGAACTGCAACCATGACTTAAATAGAAATGATCATGCTCTCCCTCTCTGATTTTTATTTTACCTTGCCACCAATGCACCTAATGCTTCTGAAGGAGTTTGTTTTCTAGCTGCTACTTATCCAGCTTAGCCTGAAGCGGCACAGATGTCTCCCAGAAGGCTGTCGGGTTCAGCGGGAGAAGTTTTCCAGATGATCTCAGGTGTACCTCCACYGCAGGAGGAGCTTGGGAAACCGAAGCAGGCTGGGGTGCTTGGGGGACACGAGCCCTCCAGAGGCAGACTGTCCCGGGCACGTACAGCAACCGCTCTCAGAGAGGAAGTGGCAAATCAAAGACGTTTCCATAAGTTGGCTTATTTGGCCTCCTAAAATAAAGGTTAGTAGAGGGTTGGATTACTTTTGATAAAAACAAAATGCGAATGTCTTCCACTCTGTACCCCTGCAAAGAATAATCAAACATTCAAAACAAAACAGTCTCTGTGATCCCTTTTCATCTTCTAATGGTCTCCTCACCTGTCAATCTGCTTAGCATAGCCTAATTTGTTTAGGGCTAAATAATACACCACTTTCTTCACAGGAGTGGTACGTATTTAGGCAAGTAATCTTACGAAATTAACAGGACTACTCCTTTAATTAGGGGGTTCAGGACGGGACCTTGGCAAAGACCTTTTCTTGTCTGCGAACATTCGCATCAAAAGTGCTTACATAAGGGCTAATATTATGTTAGAATAACGTTATCTGATTTTTTTTAGTGGGGGTGAGCCCCGTTACCTCCTATTGGGGCACTCACAGGCTCCAGCTCCCCAGCTTTCCATTATAATGCCGTCAGAAGAGAGAGTATTACGCACCCTCCTACCACAGGAACAGACCTGTCACATCACGGGCACGGACGGGTGTGTTCCCAAGCACATAGTGGAGGAGAACGCACAGAGCCCTTAGGACGGGGGTGAAATGGCTGCCAGAGTGATTCCCTGGCTGTGGCGCGGGGCGCTGGGAAGGGGAACAGCGTGCAGTGGTCASGGGTCTTCTGCAGGGCTGGGCAGCACCAGTGACCCCTCAGCAAGTATCCGCACTCTAGATGTATTTCAGTTTTGGCTGTGGATTGCAAGCTACGGGGTTGTGGAGATTCAGGCTCATTGGTTAGCCTCTGAAAAGGCAGTAAATGAAGGAGCCACATTGCCAACCTACAGATGCTGTGTCTAAACTGAACTTTCCCACGCAGGTGAGCTGCAGCTGGAGAGAACAGCTGTCTGCTCCACGGACCCACGCACAGAGAGTGCCCATACTGTCCTCTCAGCTGCGAGGAGCTTCTGACAGGGCTTACACCTATATAATTTTGTGGGTAGGTCTTCAAAGGGTGAATTGAAAACACACTGGCCTATACTTGCCCCTAGAGAATAAGCACATCATTTCTGCTTATTTTGGCACTTGAGTCTACCAACAAAAAAGTCCCACCGCGGCAAAACAGGCTGTCATTCTCATAGCAAGCTGACTTGATTAATATAGTTGTAAAGCTTGTTTTGCGATTCAAACCTTGTCAAACCAAATCCAAAATGATTTTCCTGGATAAATCTAATTACAATGTAAATACTGAATCAGAACACATTTTCTGTAATTACCAACCAATTCTGGAAAAAGGCCCTTAAAGTAGGCTAAATTGCCTCTTTTACCCTGCCAGCCCTCCTTGCCCCCCAGGGGCACCTTTCTGGAGCAGTGCTTGGCAGAGGAGGCGGGAGGTCAGCATGTGCAAAGCCCCCAGCTTMGGGCTGGCTTGCAAGCGGTGGTGGTCCACTCAGCCCTAGTGCTGCTCCRGTGGGAGAAAGGATTCCTGACAAGCTGGTGTCTAATGGAAATGGACATGTCTCCTATCCTCTGTTTTTCATTTGAAGTCCTATCCTAGCTGGATATGCTTCTGTCAGATAAGTCAAGGCATCAGCAGGCTTTGCTGTGCATTGTTACAAAGACAGCAATATTTTAAATTATGATAGTCATTTGTTGTATGCTTCTATTTAATTTTAAAAACAGAAACCGAACAAACATTTTTTATCTCTGTAAAAATGTCCATAGGCAAGTGCTGGAAGTTTCCTCTTCCTGTAAAGCTGGCAGACATGTCGTCAGCATTACTAATTCTGAGACGTTTGAAGACAAAATGCCAAATTTTTTTAACAACAACTGCTTTTTTGATTAGCTGGCAACCTTGATGTCTGTAGTAGCTTTGGGTTTGTAGGGTCCGATTTTTAAGTAAGTGAGTGGCAGCTTGAAGGCCTTAAGTAATGCATAACAGCCCCCTCAGTTTTGCATTACTGTTTTCCCCAATTAAAGTAACAGGATACCAGGCCAAGGCAAGGGTCTCACAAATAACGACTGCTGCAAACGGTCCTTCCAAAATGACTGGGTTGTGCACAGGAGTGAGTACGTGTTCAGCACAGTAGGTGGAAACATTTTTGAGGAAAGCTTTTTTCCATCTAAAAATAATAGTTGGTTGAACTGAGCATTTTCCAGGAATGTCACAGTTTTGACAACAGCAATAAMAACACAGAAATGTGAATGGTGTCCCTGGGGCAGGGCAAATTTTGCAGGATGAGAAGGAAGGGGATGCCCCCGCGCTGGTCGGATGCATCAGGAACAAAAGCATTTTCCCACCTCCCCAGCCAACATCCCCACCACGGAGCCACGCTCTGTCCTTCTTGCATTCCTGCTAGAGATACTCCAGAGAAGTAATCCTGGGCTGGGCTGCAGGAGAGAGGCTCCGGCTGCCCGCGCTGGCCTTGCAGGCGGGTGCCGGGGCCAATCTGCCTTCGCYTCCCGTGCCTGGAAATACCAGCACTTCTGCAGAACCGGTCATTGTGGGATCACCTCGCCTCTCTTTTCTCCTTTTATTGAAAAGCGCAATTTTACACCTTCTCTTCAAAATATGAAAGGAATTATCTGGTGCCAATATAGAATAAAAGACATTTTGAATTTTGTCATAGACAAAGTTGTTATTTTCCAGCTAGGCTCAACAGGACAAAAACATTGACAAGCCATTGACAAGGCTGAGGACTTTCTGGAATTCTCCAAGCCAAGACGGGCTCCCCATGGCGTTTTTAGTGCTATAGTTCACTTTAACAAAACAAAGAGAAAAAGAAACAAGCTCCCTATCTCCAAAATGTTTCCACCCACACCAATAAATGTCCTTGTGCTGATGATGCTTAGACTAGGAATTCATGTATCATTATATTTCAAAGATGCACTTTAAGTATTTACATGTTATAACTTCCTGAGTAATACAGACTGTACTTGTCTAGAGCTGTTTCTACAGTACATTTTTTCAACACCCAATTACTCCATACTTGCCTCGAGATAATTTGTGGAAAATTTCATGAGAACTGCATTAGCCCTGATCTTTACAAGATGTTATCAGAATCAAAACAAAAATTCATTAAATAAATAATACAATATCTCTATGCCAGTTTTGTGTACTTCTGGTTCTATACCATGCACAAGTTCCACATTTCTATTTCATCAATATCTGAGACATTAACAAAACAATAGTCTTAAGACCTAGTAAATATGTAAAAGTGTGGAAAATGAAGCTAAAATACCTGTGAATTAGACATGAAAAACAGAGAAAAACATTTAATAAAACCAGGAGATCATTAAAAGCATGAAATCAATTACTGTATCTCCTTATTTTTGGTATCATGGACTAAACAGTGTGCCAGTTCTCTGGTAAGACCATGGAGGAATAGACTGTGCTTCATTGACACTTTTCAGGTTTATTGTTATTTTAAATGTTAGAAAGGGTGAAAGAAGGGTGATGAGGTGAATCTAACAATTGTAATGGTGAAAAAAATACTGCGGTTCTGGAAAGAAGAATAATGATGTGCTCATCAGTGAGAATCTGCAAGTGAAGCYGGTCTGCTCTCACTATTCAAGCCAGACAAACAGAGATGGGACAGAGCAGTGCATTTAGGAACAGCAGCAAGGCAAGCTTAACATCATTTTAGCCCCTTTTAGAACGTGGAAAACCCAAAGCACAGCATTAGTATTTAAAGAACCTGTTCAGTTTTAGCTGAAAGAAGTGGGGAGAGCCCAAGCACTAGTCAAGGGCTTTGCCCAACAAGTATAAAAAGGCTAAACATAGTGTAGAGGGGAAAGTGCCGACTGCAATGTAACCCACCCTTGGTCTTGCAGTAGGGTGGGCACCGAGGAGAAACAAGCATGCCGGGAAAGAAGAGCATGAGCCGAAACGCCTAGGGTAGTGTAACTTTCCACAAGCCATCCAGTGAAGGCAACAGCGGTATGGTCTGGATCTCACACCCCAGCTGACTGAGATGGAACCTGCACTGCTCCTTACCAGTCGYCTGTTACACGTGCCCCTCGGCACCGACGCTTGCCCGGCACGCCGGGTGCTGTGCAACCAACCAGCCGACTGYCCGTGTGCCTGAGGCACTCACTGTGTGAGTCCCGGAGCTATGCTGGTATCGAGGCATTGATAAAATGAACAAGCAAGTCTGATGCATATCATAGCCATCCTAAGGATTTTTTAGAAGGAGTGTGCAGAACTGTTTGATTTCAACCTTTCTTCATTCAAACTTTGTTAAAAACTCAAAACAAGTTGCACATATACACTGAAAATTTTTCTGAAAATATTTGTCTTCTGGCAGGACCAGCTGAGGGTTTGGAACATTGTAAGTAATGCAAACAAATCGTAACTGAACCTGTAACTACAGTGATTGAAGTTGTAACAGATACTACATAACTATGCCAGCTGACAGCAACTAAGCAGGTGAGAAGGCTCCTGTCTGCTGTGCAAACCCTGCTCATACTGTATTCCCTTTAGTTTCCCCCCTCACCCTCCTTTCACATGTCATAAATGTAGAATACCTGTAGGATAGCATAGGAGCTGGCATTTTGGTATTTATTTGTGCAGTCTGTGATGTTCAAATTTGATTTTGACCCATAGGTTCTGTTATACTACAAACCACTATAATGATGTGGTGGATTGGAGTTTGGCTTGAGTAAGGGCTGCAGGATGTAGCCAGTGCCCCAGCCTGGCCTTCTCACGTTTGCTTTGGTCTCTAGGTATGAAAAGAGCTGCAAACTGGTGAGAGATAAGCATCCTTATGCAATAAAAGTATCTTCCTTCTCCTTTTGGTTAGAGATTTTTAGAAGAACACTCCTCACAGAAAAAAAAATATATAGTATAAAACTAGTGCTGTAGGGATGAGAAAAGTGTTTCTTTAGTAGTTAAAAACAACAAAACGAAGTTAAATCATCTCAGAAATTAAGTTCTTCCCAATTTCAGTACTTTCTGATTTGCCTGCACTGCAGGCACTGATGCTACTAAGCAGTAGCACCCATTTAGGCTCAAGTATGCTTGTCTTATGTGTCATAAGCACCATCTTCTAACAGCATTGCAAATTAATTAGAAAAGCTAATATACTCTGTTTTAAGAGGAAAACAAAATTGTTTGTTTATCTCTGCATCACTGAAATATGAGACCCAGCCTAAATACCACTTTAATAAATACGTTGTTTAAATATAGGTGTTCTGGTCTGAATCATATTAATATACAGAGATTCAGCTTTAATGTATCAGCTTACCAACACTTCAGCAGCAAGATCTGGTGTAAATCACCAAATAATTTCCATTTGTGAACCATCAATCAGTTTCATGATACCTAATGAACAGAAAAGCTTCTTAAAGTTTTTTTTTTTGAGAGAAAAGTTCTTGACTTGGGATGGGTCATGGGGAGTCCTGAGAGAAGATCCGAAGGACGATAGATATAATTATTCTACGAAGGTTTGGCTTTTGACTTTTCTTTTTACTCCTGACAGGAGCAAAGAAGAGAGGCCTGAATAATTCCCTATTTTTTCCTGCTCAACACCAGATTTGTTGCTGAGGAAACTGGAATTTTATAAATAAAATAAAATGAAGTTAAATAAATAAAAAAGATGCAAAAGCTGGTTGTGCGTAAACCTAGTRTTGAACTGGTGCACAAGCTAGTGTTGGAAGAAGTTTTGGCATCCTTCCTATGACCCATTGTCATTAAAAAGGTTTCCTATTTAATAAACAGGTAATGGTTGTTTAGCGCTAGATTCCAGGCCCACTTCACCTTTAGATGTTGAAACAACATGCATGTCAAGCCATGTAGGTTGCTCCACACCTTACAGTGCTAGAGTGTCGTCTTAGTGTCTTTTGTCTTTCTTGCCTCTCTCTATATATATATTTAAGAAACTGCTATATGCTCCTTCTTTCAAGTTTAGAAGACCACCGACATCCACCTAGCTGTGCAATCACAGTAGCAAATTAAGAAGAGACATTGATCTGTTTGGCGTATATGAGAAACAAGTATGTACTCTATAGCCCTAAACTGAAATATTTTAATACCACATTGCTCACTACATCACTTGGTGTTACCCACCTGGAGTCCTGCTTTGCCCAAAAYAGTGGGATGCAGAGCGAGGTGTCCAGGGACCATGGACTTCTCTAAAGACCAAGTACACATACAGTTCATTCTGGAGAAACAGAAAGCACCTATCTGCAGTGGCAAACCAAGGATCTGAGTTCACCTGCTCTATGGTCTGCCGGGGCTTGCAGGGTGCACAGTGTCTGGCTGCATCCCAGCACACACTGTAATCAGTCAGGGGAGAACAAGATTGGGTGTCCTTGTCCTGTTTCTTACAGGGAATTTAAACCCTATTGTTGAACTTCTTAGGCTCTTGCAAGCTGCATAACATGCTATTAGAATAAGCAGTTATTTTTTTTTTCGTGGTGTCATGTTTCTTTGCATAAATACAAGTATCAGGTGCCATACATGTTGCAGCACTGTTTTATATTTGCATGGTAACTGCCTAAGCAAATTACAGTGCATGAGTAAGCAGGAGGGGAATGGAGAGAGGACGACTCACCTGGATTAGTTTTCCACTACCTGCATGACGTGTGTTTATCCCTGTGCTTGCCTTAGAATGGAACTTGCTGATCCAAGAGCATGACACTGAATTATTTGGCGCTATCAGTTTGCTGAGATCCCCACACCACTACCTATACAGGAGCACTGGAGTCAAGAAACAGCTGACTACATCTGTGACTGAAAGCACTAGCTGTCTTCATTTCCACCCTACGCATTCAACTCAATCTGCACAGGTTGAATTCACAGCTTTCACCTTGCAGCACTTATAAATGTGACAACAGAGGTAAAGAAACCACTAGGACTACCGATTTCTTAAGCAGAGTTGGGAAGATGTCCTACCTAAAATTAAGATGGTCTTCAAACCACCTCTGTTACTGGGCAAGGAGCAGAAGAGTTGGGAAGAGAGGTTTGGAGAAGAGAGATTGGAGCTACGCAGAATGCTTCAGTTCTTCCACTGCCACTTGGTCATTGCTGAGTTTGTATTGTTAACAACAGGTTTGGGGCTACACCTGAAGGTGGGTAACACTCCCAGAAAATAACTGCAGTTGGGGTGGCATCTCTAAAAAGACTTCCAGCTAATTTTAACCCCAAGGTTTGTGCCACTGTAAGTCATGCTGGCCAATACTAACTCAGTGTCACCGATAATGGCAGCAATATTCATATCACAGAAAAGAGGCCTTGAATGATGATCCAATATTTCAGCTCACAATGTTTTCAAAATTATTTTCAGCAGTATTTTACCCGTTTGAGTGTACTGTTTTACATCTCTCTAGAGCTGCATCAATAAAGACCTAATGTTCTACCTCTCCAAATGCGCCTCAGATATTGAATAAAACATAATATATATCACAAATAGTGAACTTCCAATGTTCTCTCTTGCCACTGGTTCATTCTCACTCCAGCCAACATTAGTCTCTTGACACTGTTCTGTTATGAGGCTTAAAGTGCGCCTGCTACTTCACTGTRTAGGGATAGATAAAAAAGAGACGAAAGGGGGGAGTAATAGCTCTGTAGTGAAAATAAACACAGCCTTGGATGCAGGCAGAGTCAGGATTAGCAGATGCACACACTCCCAGTCACACTGCAGAAGGCAGCTTACGCAGTTGGGCTCACGCTGAGATCCTTGCATGATCAGTATCAAAGCATTCACAACTCTGCCCCAAGTTTCGCGTTTTATTTCATTTCTCAGTTCTCACTTTTTTTTTGTTGCATTCAGCAATGAAACTTAAAGGTGGGAATGGGGGGCCCACAGGAGCTGTGGGGTTGTCACAGAAACTGGGGAAGCGACTAGAGCATGTACGCGGGCGAGGGAGAGAGGCTGAAGATCTGTGGGAGCTGGTGGAGCGGCCGGGGAAGGAGCAATGCGAAAAACTCCAGCAGGGAAACCATAGCCAGGGAGATGGGTGGGAGCAAGGAAGGGGAGAAAGAGAGGTAACATCAAGCAGGCAGAACTAGATACCATTTGGTCTCAAATGTGCTCTGACACTCTTGCTAAGATAAGCAGAATGGKTCAGATGGCTAACTATATGCCTAGGAACGCCCAAGGTATTCTCACCATATGGTACACGCAGTCCTAATGAAAGCCTAGGGCAGTTCGTTATTAGCTCACTCCTGTAAAACATAAGATGTGCACTGACAAATTAATATTGCACCCTGAAGTTGCAGAATTTTCTGACTTTAGTATTTGGTCTCTCAATCCCAACATTACTTTTACTTCATGCACTATACGTTCAAACACATCTAAGGAAAGTTAAGCATCACTACTATAACTTACTGAAAAGTCATATTCTCAGGTTGTCATCAGAGTGCCATGTTAAATCTTTGACTTGCTTAGAAAACTAGAAATGTGTTAAAAATGCATTCAGACTTAATTAGATATGGTATTCCTGTTATAAAGGACAAACCTCAGGTCAATGTGCTCACATGAAAATATCAAATGTGATTATCTTTTTAAATTTTTCTTTTTTAAAAATATCCTCTTAAATGTGTTTCTTTTATCCCATCACTTGGCATAGTTAGCAATCACTGGTAGGCAGTATGCTCTGCCATATCGTATTTCCCTTAAGAAAAAACAAAAGGATCAGGACCACCCATGTCTATCGGGGTTTTTTACAAAAGCAGTTCTGAGGAGCCAGGCTGCTCTCTCATCCCATGCTCTCCCACACTCTCCCTGCTTTTCCTGCTGTGAATGTTCTTCCAGATGGTTAGGCTGGCTCTGCTCAGTGCGTCATTTGTTATCCCAGGTCTCTCCATGAACAGAGTGTAAAGTGCATAGGTTGCAAATTGACTCCTCTTCCTTTATTAGTTACAGATACAAGCAAGGAAACCCAGAGTCTTCCGTACTAAAGCCTATACCTTCAGCAGAGCTGTTCCCATAGAACCTCCTCTGAGTCTCAGGCAAGAAGGTCAACTATTGACCAGGAAATATGAAAGCAAAGTCTACATGGGAAAGAAATTCAGTTTCCTGGTCCAGCCAGCTCAGCACAACTGTCTTTAGGAGGCATATCCACAAGCTCAGACCTTCTTCTTAGTCAATCCTGAGCAGATCCCATTCTTAGAAGCCACCTTTCATTTCTCCAGCTAAGAGAGTAAATACATTCTCTTCTTCATGAGTTTGGCAGAAAGACTCTCCGATTAGCCACTGAAGCAAGATCTTTTGACCAGGAACAGTCTATTCTCTTTTTTCTTCTGTAACTGGCTGGTTACAGATATAACTCTGTGTGCAGAGTGGATACCTCAGACATGGTGATAACAATATTCTACCCAGCCACCATCCTGCTGGATCCCTCCAGTCCCTTCACCATGTAAGCCGAAAGTTATGGCTACCAGCACCAACCAAACCAGAAAAAAACTGTGTCTGACAGTTCATTAAATTATGTGGCGAAACAGCAACAGGGTTTTACATGCAAATAAACTTTAATCAAGTGTATAATTGCTGATATATGATATCTGATATCTAAACCACACCTCCTGAAAACTTAATCTATGAAGGTCATGAAACCAAGAAGAAAACCCACAAAACTTGTAATGGTTTACCTTTGGGACCGTCTGACACCTTCAGCCACAGTTCCTTACCCACAGGAACTCTTGTTATAGCCCTGGTTGAGTTCCTCTCTGTGAGTAGTCACAGGACCGATGTATTGGATCCACCTTTTAGATCTTATTTGCTTTCAAGCCAGCTCAGCTGGACTTGCACCATTAGAGTGTCTAAGCCTTTGTGTGCCTTCATGGACCTTCCTCAGGCGCAACTGCCCACTCTGGGGATTATGCAGTCAATGACATAGCTGTTCCAGTTCCCAGTTTTAACTCTCTGAGGACTACGTGATAGGTAGAGCATTTACAGCCTTCGCAAACAAACCTTTTACTATGCAGTCACCCAATTCACTTATAGGTAAAAAAMCATGAGAGTTAAAACCTGGGCAAAAAATAATAAATGTCTTTTTTGGGATCCTCAGTACATCTGGGCAGTACAAGTCTTTCTGCTCCCCCATATTTATGCTCGCTCTTCCACTCAGGTCATGGTGAGAGCTTCTTCCCCTTTACTGGGWGTTGCCATTTTCCTTCCTCTTTTACACTTGCTCACCAAGAGTTGTTAGTAGTCTGCAGCTGGTCCTTTCATTGCCCAGGCAAGACAGCTCTATCAGTTATTACTCTTAAAGGAATATCTCAGTTTTTTGGCCAGTCTCCCTTTCCTGACATAAAATGGACAATTCAGGTTGCACTGAAAGTGATGAGGAGTTTGTTTGAGCCCTGAGCCCTGAGCTCACCGCAGCCAGGGCTCCCTTTGCAGCCTGGGTTAGAGCCATGTGTGTTGCCTTGCCCAATACGCAGCAAAGAAAAACTGCTCAGAGAACAACCATCTGGCGGCCAGTGTGTATTCTTTGTACCACCTTTGAGGAACATGAAACTGTGTCCACATAATTGAGGAAACCATGGCACATTCAGTCTTATTCTGGCCCTACATGTCATGTTTGCCTATTTTATCTCTTAAAAAATAATTATGACTACACGATCTATTCACTGSCATATTTGTTTTGTTTTATCAAACCTGTTTTTCTTGTTACGATAGCATGTGATCCATCAACTACTTAATACAATTAAGAAAAAAAMCAGTAATGCTGCAAGTAAGGCTGTGCACACATTCCAAGGCTGTGATAATATCATAAGTCATGAGAGCTTTGCTTTTTTGAGAGAGTATCATTTTGTCAGAATGACAGGGTGTGGGTTAAAAWTTAGTTATGTAGGGTTTTTTGGACACAGCTTTTGATTCTCTTGCCTGCGTTTTTAAGTTAGGAAGGACGCTTCCTAGTGCCAAATGCTGCATCTAAATATGTGACTAATTACACCAGAGACAAGCAGTGCTACCGCTGATAGGAGGAACAAGTTCTGAGAATGAACATTTCCAGGATCACCCCAGCATGCACATTTTGACAGCCTGATGGTATTTAAACTGCATATTCTAGAAACTTTCTTCCCAAACTTCCCTTATTAAGCAACTTGAAGTGACTGTGTTTCACTTGATTAAAGATCTCCCGTTTGCTTTCGATACAGTTTGGAGCAAGGAAATGTGACCCACTCATGCTGACCTCCAAGGTGCAGTTCTCCTGACTTGCAGTACTGATGGATTTCCAAAATAACTGTACATCCCATCTCATCCTAAGGTCTCTTGCATACCTGATGGTTCAAGAGATATATTTAGTGGCTTCATCTCTGCTGAATGCATTCAGGATAGTACCTGCATAACAATTTCAAGGTCTAGCATTTGTTGTTTAAATTGATGAGGCCTTATTTAAGGTTGTGTTTCAAAAGTACGTAACACTTCAGTGTTTTTGTCTCCTTTCCTTCTTGGCCTTTGTCTCCTTTCCTTCTTGACAAAAATACACCAGGTATTTTTGTCTGCTTTTCCTGCTGGCTATTGCATGCCAACTAACATTGCTATGGCACAGAATATACCCCATCTGTCACAAACATTTTTTAACAGAGTCTAAACTGAATGTTGAACGAAGCTATGCCTTATGTAGAGGAGTTCTAATTATTCTTCRGTCTGTGGAAGAAGGGAATAGGGCCAGGATGAGGAGGACTGGGATGTCAGGAAGATAGCTGGAGGGAATCAGAATATATCATTACCTAAGGGAGTGGTATCCTCAGTCTTCATCTACTTTAATTCTCTCACCAGACACATCAAATGACAGTGCTGTAGGGCTTAAAAAAATTGGGGCAAAGCTGGGGCAGTGGGTGGCTGATAATGACAGCCTGTCTAAACCTCTGAGTGGCAGACAAGAAGAGAGAAAGAAGTTTGTGGTAAGGGCTAGCTAAGGTGGAGTGATAATGTATATGGCTTTTATCTGCTTTCTTTCCTGAGCAGGGTTTGGCAGCTGGTTAGGTTGGCTAGCTCTACGTGAGGTTCACAATGCTGTTTATTAAATTTTTTGCTAAGAAAATTGAAATTTGGCAATCATCTCAGCTTGCCCGCAACTGATTGTTATTGCATGGAGCAATAAGAATGAATGACTCGAACGGTTCTTGCTTTATTCACAGAAGCAAGAGGCAGCCACAGTCTGATTTCTTTCCACACCTCCTACAAGGGACCCAAGTTAGGAGTCTGCTGCAGACAGAATTACTTGGGGTAAAGGAGGAGCTCTCCAGAAGGGGATGTAGCTGCAGTTCTGCCAGTCTCTCCTTCCTATGCAAAAACATGTCTATTCCATGTCTGTCTCACTATTTACACGTGGAAATCTATTTCCTACTCCCTAGGTAAATCTGACGTGTTCCTCTAGCTCATTGAGCTCTTGTGGCACGTGCGTATGTACTTGGCACAATAGCCACGAGTAACCTGCAGAACCCCTGCTGATCGCACCGGAGCTCTATGARGCCAGGAGGTGCTGGTTCACCCAGCACAGCTAGGCGCCCTGGCACTTCCCACTGATTCTCACGGGAGCTGAGGTGTCTCATCAGCCCAGGACTTCCCTTCCCTGACCATACTGGCGCTTACAATGAGCTGACAAGTGAGGGGTAGTATAGTGCTACCCCATCACTTTAGCATAGAAGACAATTCCTGACTTAAAAAGCTTTTCCATTTCCAGTGAAAGAGAAATGGGAAGGTGAAGAGTGTGCACATGGAAGGGTGGGGTTGGTCTTACTCAGCTGTGTGTRTTTAAAAGTTAGGCTTTTAGCTGGGGTAGTCATAAGCCTCCACCTATAGACAAAGGAGAGAAACAGGCACTTTCAGAGACACATTCATGCTATCTGAGACAGATATCTAAAGACAGCACCTCTGGCAGGTGATTCATCCCACCTAACACTTTCTCCACAGACTAGAGAGGGAGTCTAGACAACTGGGTGTCTAACCTTCAGATGGCAAAAATGAGGTGAGATGAGTTCAGTGCCATATAGATAAAAATAAACATGGGCATGAGAGTTTCCTTTGGATACCATCCCCCAGCTGTTCTTCTACAAAGGTAATGTTGTTGATTTTTTCTTTTTTAATGTTAACTATTATCTGAAGCCAAATATTTATTTAGTAGCGAAACAGGACAAACCAGCTATTATAGATCTGCCTGTTGATTAGCAGCAGTTTTGTTACCACATAAGACAACTAATGCACCTTTCCCATCCTGTGCCATGGTAGCCTTTTAATCAAAATCTATCCCAGATATCATAGAGTCCATGACATCCCAGGGGAAGACTCTCAAAGGTTTCTCTCTTCCACTCCCTGCTGTTTAAGCAGACAACAAAGAATTGCTCAGATGTAAAGGTGGCTGGCCATATATAAATACACAGTGTATAGTATATAGACCCTTTGAACTTACCCACCACGCCAGATTTCTAAATTACTTATCTATGATGGTAGTCAGCAACTAATTCCTTACCAACAAACTGTTTGTAAAAATTCCTTACCAACATACTTATCTATGATGGTAGTCAGCAACTAATTCCTTACCAACAAACTGTTTGTAAAAAGCACAGCACCAATAGTCCTAACTTCTCCTCTCTTGGTTACACATCTGGTGACATYGCATCTATTCCCTGAATAGATGCAAGAACACACACATAATAAGATCTGCATTTCTTTCCCGGTCTAGGACCACAATGAACTAATGTCACGCAAAGACCAAAAAGCAAACCAAAGAGCAAAATGCCATATCCTTCCCTAAATGGCTTACAGTCTTAATATAAAAAAGAGACACAGAGGGGAGTACAAGAAAAATGGCAGTAAGGGACAGCTTGTCAGGCAGCACACATTGCAGATCTGCAGCCTCGCTTATTCAGGCCTCTGCAAATGTCATGGAAGAAGAGCTTGTTGGAGACAAGCTGGCATTCTGCAGAGGCTTGCAGAGGGCTCCAGAGTACTAGGGCAACATGGGCTTTCTCAAAGTCAAACATGAAGTTCTCTACTCCTTCAGAGAAAGGAGAAGGTTCAGCAGAGTAATTAAAAATGGCATCTTTTGTTGCCCAGAGTAAGACTGTCAATTCTCAGCAAAGGATAGAATTTAAGACATACCCTTCTCTCCTTGGCAGCGCTATTGCCCAGCTTTGGCAGCTCCCCACTCAGYTGCCTTCCACAAATCCCACTCCAAGGTGCCAAATTTCCAGCATACCCATGGATCAGATTTGGATGTTAGAAATGCCATTGGGTGCCTACAACTCAGCAACTATGACCTTCAGCATTATAATGTCCAAGTCTGGTTTTGGCTATAGACCAAAGACACTGAAGGGCCTCATAGAAAGAGAAATAGAGAGGCTGTTCATTTACGGTTAAGCTACCAATAGGACATCTCTTTCTAGGCTGCCTCAGATCTTGCCCTGCTAGTTTCCAATCTGCAGCACACTGGATGCTCAGTCCACCCCTTTCTAAAGAAAAGAAAAAATACTCCAGTTTTACAAAAAGATCCATAGGGCAGGTGCTACATTAAGAACGAGGGTCAAAGGTATACAGAATTCAAACGAGCCATACTGCTGAGTGCAATGGACCCTGGAGGACTTCCTTAAAGGACATCATCGCTGAAATAGGGCAGTTTAGGTTTGGAGAGGAAAGGCATTAGGACTAGCTTGTCTGCTTTCCATTACCACATACTTGCGGCATGGTGAGGAGAAACCGCAGCTCATTACCCTACCTCATTAGCCCTACCTGCTTGCCTCCTGTCCTCCATGGCCTAGTGGCACTGGTGGCTCAGACTGGAGGAGTGGCAGCGAGGTGCTAGCGGCTCATGAGGGGCTCATATGCTTCTTACAGACTTGGTGCAAGGGTTTATTTGCTTCAGGTCTAGCTTAATATTCAATCTTTGCAGTAATCAGAGAACATATTTGGAAATATTTATAAGAAGCAAACAAAAAGGCCACAAACGTCTCTTTCATATTCAAACAATCATTTGTACATCTCCTCATTCCCTTCACCCTGTCTTTATGTGTATATTGCTCAGCAGTAACATCTATCTGTGATTTATTTGTTTATTTACCTACATACTTGGGTTTGTATCTCGCAGGGGTCCATATTGCCCAGTTCAAGGAAAAAGCCAGGAAAACATGAGGTTGTGCTTAAAATATAACTTGTAAGTCACCTACAGAGTGGCAAAGGATCTGATATGAAGTTATTCTGTTCTGTCCTTCATTCTCAAATGGAGAAAAGCCTTTAGACCAAGCAAAGCCCTTGTACATCCACAGTAACTGGAAGCAAATTATATTATCAGTTTCCAAAATGAGAAAACATGTTTTCAAGAGAACCATAATGCACAGACCTATGCATTAGTCTAGGTCCCAAATAAGTTTGATATTGAGGACTGTGGTGACCTGTGAGTGGCTGCTGGCACTGACTGTGCCTGATGGGATTTGCATCCTTCTGTCTCAGCCTATCATCCTGTAAAGGTGGTGCTTGATCGGCCACTGTTCAAGGGCAGAATATGATGTATTGTATCTTGGCCTCAGCATCTGAAGGACTTCCACGTTGCTAGTCCCTTCTGCCTTTTGTCTTTGCAGTGAAATGAAATACATCTTCCAGTAATTAAAGAAATACATTCTTAGAGCATTCACATGTGCATTTTTCATTCCACGTTGCACTGCCAAAATGTGCAGAGCCAGCCCTATGTGTTAAAAAGGGGTGTTAAAGACTTAGAAAAGCACATAATTTTCTGAAGCCATAGACCAAAAAGCCAGTAGACCAAAGTCTGCAAGATGAGAACCTCTTCAGGGCACATGTACTAACTTATTCAGGAATGAGAAAACTCTGCTTTATCCTGTTGGTCTTTGGTTTGCACAGAATAAACATTCCAGACTGATACACATCATACACAAAGGCCCATTTCTGGCTTAGGGGACTARGGACTGTATTGTGTTTTGTTTGGTCTTAGACCTGGAAACAAAAGACTTCAATTAGGGATATTCCTCATTTTCTGAGCAGTAGCAAAAACAATCTGCACCCTAAAAATGGCATTCAGGTGTATTGCACTACTTCAGGAGAAGTGTAGGTACACAGTCTTGTGCTGCAATATACTCCCTCCTCATTTGTGCTAGCACCAGAGTTTGCTGGGCTGCACTGTCAGCCAGGGTAGAGGACTGACATGGCTTAAATCCCTCTTGCTCCCTTTTCTGTCAGAGCACACAGACTTAGAGATGAGCCTCTTCACTTTCTGTAGGGCTTCAATGAAAGGACAATTCATTCACTGGCTGCTGGCCCTCAGCCCTGGATTTGGTCATGTATTTGGGCCAAATTCTCCCCTTGGCCATGGCCTAACATGGTCACACAATGCCTTCAGTGGCAAACCTACCCACTGAGCTGAGAGCACAATTTAGCTGTTAAAGCTGACACAAATCCTGATGCAAAGTCTTTCCTTTGTTCTTTGTTATCTCAGAAAGAATTTCAGCCTCCCTTGCAGCTGTTATTTTTATCCAACAATAACAACACTTTTGTGGTCTTTACAAAAAATTAGTATCTGCCAAAAACCTCTGCTTAAAATAGCACTGGACAGCATTTAAAGTATCATTTCTCTTGCATTACTACTTTTAGGCATCATGCTTAACTCCATGGATTGCGTTTTTATAAGTTGATTTAGGTAGTTGCAATTCCTATTGCAGAGATGAAAATAACACATATATTTCTTAAAACTACTCTCCAACTTCCAGTGGACAAAACTGTGTCCCAAATGGCACAGGACCAGGCTCTCGTTCCTTTTCTGGTATTGAAGAATATTTTACTGTGCAAGTTTTCCTATTGAATCAGTGAAACTATCTGTGAAATAAGTCACCATTTGGGAATAGTGAGGATACTGACATTTAACCCTTCATTACAGCAGTGCCTCTGTAACTGTAGCCATGTACCAAACCCAATATATTGCCTAGGATAATGCCAACAAAAAACCCAGACAAATTAGCAAACAAACAATAAATCCTCCCTCATGATTAACTGCATGTTCTTACATGTAAATGGGCAAAAAACTATATATGAATACTTGGATTAGTATTTTTCCAGATATAACATCTTTTATGTCTCTATTTTATATAAAGATTTAATTAAATAATTAATTTTTAAAAATTATTATGCAGAAAATTAAAGTCTGTTTATACGCTCTGCTCTTCCAAGATGCTTAAAATATTGTTAAGATTTGGGGAAAATGGGCCATGAAGTCAGGGAAATCTGAGGTTTTAAATGAGGTATTACCGGTTTCTGAAGATTGTACACACACACACACATTTAGGTTCACGATAATGTAGAATGTCTTGCTGTAGGGCACCACCGTGGTTCAGATGTATTATCCTTGTTTCATTGAAATGACATTTCTGTTTGCTGATGATCTATGCCGGCGACGAAGGGGGCTGGAAGATCAGTAATCTTAGGTAGCTACTAGAAACAGTCCGCAGGCTGCGCAGGGTTCTGAACTCCTTGCTGCTCACACCTGGGGGGCCTTGCTGCAGCACGTACCGCACAGGAACCCGCAGCGAGGGCCAGGGCAGTTAAGCAACAAGAGCAGGGGGAGGCAAGTCGTATGCAGAGGAAGGAAGGCAAAAGGACATTCTCACAGCATCTGCTGTTGGCTCGTATACCTGTGACCAGCTTGGAAAAAAAAAAAAGCCCAGCCATTGAATGTAAGCCTGAATTTGACAAGGAGTGCCCTGAGAGTTTTTCATTCGTAATTTTATGCCTCAGATTTTGAAGGAGTAGAGATTTTATATTCGACTAAAAATTTTCTGCGTGTAAAGTAATTCTGTTGGAAACAGATGATCAGTTCTTAAATTTCAAAGGGCTTTGGGACTATTACAAATCTCTTCTTCAAGTGCAAGTCAGGTTCCTTGCCCATCTTATTGAAGGGAGCAGAACTGCTTACTACATGTACTTCAGCCAGTGGGCTTTTGCTTAAGATGAGTAGAAAGTGTGATGTACAATGAGGAGCATGGTAGTCCTTTGCTTTAGTAGTCACCCATTTGCCCTGACCTAAAGGTGCGCTTTTCATTCTAGGATGTTTCAGGGAATGGAAAGATACTGACTTTATTTTTGATGGTCACGATGACCATTTGGGTTTTTTCTCTCTTAAAAAAAAAAAAAAAAAGGAATTCTTGGAACAAGATTAAGTTCCTGGTACATAGGCTTATACTTAGAGCACATGACATTTTCCACTACAAAAGTATGGACAAAACCAGAAACTTTTGCAAAAATACTTTATGGACACCATATAAAAACAAAGTAGTAACTGTCATAGGGAGTTGAAAGAGAGTGATAATACCCTGACATTTAAAAAAAGACCACTTTACGGGTGCATTTTTCTTTCTGGGCTTCTACATCTGCCCTGCCTCTTCCCTTTCTGTCACCTGGACTGTAACCTATTCAAGAAAAGAAGAATACGTATTATGATTCAGGATTAACTCTATTCATAGTAATTGACAATGGAACAGAAAGGTACCATTGAAGAGGGAGATTTCCTCACTAGAATGTGTCTTTAGCAGGAACTGTATGTTTCTTTTCAGGAAAACCATTGTACAGAGAAAGATGAGACTTGAGACCGAGCCTGGCATCTGGCACTAAATCTTAAGTGCAGAAGATAGGCAGCCCTGCTGCACAGAGCTCCACAGTGTGCAGCCTGGCAAAGCAGCATTTATGATGCAGATCAGGAAAGGAGGTGCAACAGTGAAGACTGTATACTAATAACCCAAGTTCCAGTTAAGTCTTGGTCATAATAAAAGCAGCAATCCCCTCACCTCACCTAGCTGTGTAGAAACTAGGCATCCCATYCAAACTAGTCATCTTGACTCTCTCCCTGTTCTCAATGGTGAGAGACAGACACTCCAGACAGTGATTTATCCTTCCTGTAATGTGTGCATGCCCTAGGATAACACCACTCACCTTCTGAAAGAAATTTTGAATAGAGACAGGTTACAGTCTTAACAYCTTGTCTCTTCCAGAGATTTTAGCAGTTCCCAATTAAAAATGGCAGCACTGTCACAGTGGTGGAAGCATCTGTGAGAACGCTGAAGGAAAACAACATTTTTGGCTACCAGTCACATGAACCTGCTTCGGGATGTTGTAGGTAACACTATAATGAATACGCCAGTGGTTTCCAGAGCCTGATGTATACCCACATTTCCTCTGGGACTAGCCAGAYGGGAGTTGTGCTGGCAGTAGGAAGAGCAAGCTATTTTTGCCACACGGCATGAAAGGGCAGGATGACAACTCTCCAGCTAGCTCCAGCTAGCTACAGAAATTAACATTCTCCATTAACAGAGTGAATGGCAACACAACAGACACAGCAAATTTGCCAAAGAATCCATTATAGTGGATTACTGTGGTGTGGATTGCACTGTGTATAACGAGCCCTTTGTTAGGTGTAAGCTGCACATCCCTACATGAAAGGTTTGATCAAATGTTTCATCGTTTTAAATTTTCATCTAAAGATGAGATTGCAATACAGATGTAAATACTGCTTTTTGTTTGCACCTAACTCTTGACAGAGGGGACATATTGCCTCCTTTGCCATCAGTACGTACAAATTGCACTGCAAAGGAATTCCTAGTGAGGTTCTTTTTGCATACACCAGTCATATTTTCTTCTTAGATGTATCTATTAACCTGGTTTTGCTCCACTGAAGTCAGTGAAATAATTCCATCTTTCCGCTGATGCAGAGGAGATCAGAATCTTCTGGCTGTGACATTAGTCTTCAGATTGCCTGTTCAAGCACGTCCCACATCATTAAGTAGTTTTTTTTATACAGAACAAGCTACACTGCAGAGGGGGGGAGGTGGCTTTGCACTTAAAGCTCCAGCACGGGTTTAAGGCCACTTCGTGCTACTGTTCAGGAGATTTAAGGGATAAACAGCTGTACTAAGCCTGTAGCTCTCGATGACTCGGACTGGGAGACTCAGGAGCCCAAGGGCTGGCTTTTTCGTCCCTTTTTGTACACAGTCTGTGGGCATGGCGGGAGCGATCCCCCGGCGGAACAGAGATTCCTCCACACCATAACCATACACACAACTTAGAGCTGCCCTGAATGAAGTGCACAGTTAGTGTCTGGACTACAAAATCCTCTCCAGAGAATGTAATTCTATTCTGCTGTGTYACCTAAATCTGCAATATAAATGCAAAGGGAACAGTTTAGTGTGAATGTGTCTTTACGTAAGAATATATCTGGGTATGGTTCAGTTTTAATATACCATTGATATAATCACCAATAAGAAACAAAAACTGGCATCTGGTGACCCCATAATTTCAGAGATGCTATAATCAGAACAAGAGAGGTTATTTGGACAGCTTCAAAGAATCTTTCCCGTTCCAGAATCAGATCTCTTGCTGATATCTTAGTTTCTCCTCTGAATAATAATGCTGAAGCTTTATTAGTTAATCAATAAGACATGATACAGGGTATGGTTATCATAAGATAATCACACCCTGGAGCATTTTGAGGCATGAGCCTTATGCCTCTAATCATATTGGGGTGAGATTATCTTTTGATAACCACACCCTTGGGGACTGGCTCATTTCTATTATGAGAAAATTTTATGGTTGGGGAAAATGTGCATTTCTGCTATAGAAAAATGAAAATGGTAGTTTAGAATTAGCAGCCATTTCTCCCAAGCTGAAAAATCAGATTTCCTTTTGGAATGCTCTGGAGGAATTCCTGACTATCCATGGTGTTTTAAGGCAAAAATAATTTCCAAACAGGTGGCATGCTTGGGAGTCAGTTTTAACCTACCATCTATATCAATACAGATACATATAAATATATACATATACATGCACCACAGAGGCACCAGGAAAAAAATATTCAATTACAAGTTTGCTGTAGAGATGAAAAACAAAGAAAGGCATTGCTTTGTTTTCTTTAACAAAAAAAAAAAAAAGCTGGCAGATTACATATTGTTTCCAATATATACGCCGCACATCAGATCTCTGTTTATATACATTAGAAGCCTAYCTGCAGTTAGTTTTTGTCTACTCTTTACTAATAGGAAATTGCAATGTTGATAAAAGTTTCATTTAAAGGRAAAAAAAAAGAAAATAGCACATTGCACTGAACCAGGAAATAATCTTTTCAAATTATAATGATTAGAAGTAACAATCATACTTGGGTCTGTATATTAAAAATGTATGCATACACTTTGTTTTTATAAACAAACTCACTGTAGACACTTTTAGATATTTTGGAATGGCTTTCTATGAGTGTTCATAAGAAGCATTAATGAAAAAAAGACTCAAATTTGCAAGTAAAGATGACTGCAAAAARCAATTTTTAGATGTTTATGAACAAGTATATCTGTATGAAATGTGTGCGCACACAATCAATTCATGATCAGTAGTGACAGAATTCAATGATTTTGCTGAATAAGAGTAATGTTAATAATAATACCTCAAATAACAATAATTTCAGAGCTTTACACTTAACCTAGTATTTTTTATCATTGGAGCTCACGTCTGTGTTTTCCCCCACCCTGCTCCAACAGACTGGGAAAGGAAGGCACAAAGAGATGAAATAATTAGTCCCAACTTACCCAAGACCCCAATGACAGAGCCAGAAGCAGAATCATAGTCTCARTGTGGAACAAATTTCTATGCTATTACTTGCTATGTGCCTGAGAGGGTTCAGTCATCGAACTAAGCCCATGTTAGGGCTCTTGTTTATGCGTACTCGGGTGAAAAAGCTCCACTGGTGAGAAGACACAAACTGCCTTTTGGGGGAACCACTGAATSTGAGTCTTACTGCAGAAAGCAGGGAGCACAGGAGGTGAGCTGTGACCTTGCGAAGAAGATCCAGCTGATAAGAAGTTTCCAAATCAAAGAGAATCTGTGGCAAAGCAACACCTGCTTCACAGCCCATGTTCCTACTTCCACCATGTTCTTCTGTGCTCATCTCCATCTTCTCTGCTGGTTACGATTTTTCTAAACTTTGTCTGCATTTCATAGGTATGTATGGTTTTCTTCCATAAAATGAAGGAAGACGTTTTTAGAAGGGGATTTCTCTTGCTGTTCCCTTCAGCACACGCACCTTTCCCATCTCTATTTGCTGCCATWATTCTTAGCCATACCTGTCTGTACAGTCCAATAGCACGAGATTTTGTGATCACTTCGGGATCAGAACAGCTACTAAAACTATTGCAACTAACTCAGGACCTTTGGTTGATCTATCAGGACAACACTTTGTTCCTACATATTTCAACATGGAGCTATTTCAATTATTCTGGTATTATTTTCTGGTCTTTGTGAATAGAGAAGGACTCGTGGGAGATGTGACAGTAGGTGGCTGTCTTGGCCACAGTGATCATGAAATTGTTGAGTTTAAAATTTTCAGTGTAATGAGAAAAAAGGACAGCAGAGTTGCTACCCTGGACTTCAGGAGAGCAAACCTTAAGCTATTCAGGGAGCTATTTAGCAGAGTACTCTGGGAATCTGCTTTTGAGAGCTTACGAGTSCACGAGTGCTGGTCAGTCTTTAAGAACCACCTTTTAGAAGCACAGGAGCAGGCAATCCCATTGCGTCGTAAGTCAAACAAGCGGGGCAGAAGACCAGTTTGGCTGAAGAGGGAATTCCTTGTGGAGCTCAAGAGGAAAAAGAAATTGTATGATCTCTGGAAGCGAGGTCAGGCTTCACAGGAAGGGTACAGAGCTGTGGTTCATATGTGCAGGGAGAAGACATGAAAGGCCAAAGCTCAATTAGAATTGAAACTGGCCAGTGTTGTTTCAGATGACAAGAAGGGTTTTTTAAGTATGTTAACAGCAAGAGCACATCTAAAGAAAACACTGCACTGACACTTGTTGAAGATGGTCATCTGACTACTAGGGATGAAGAAAAAGCAGAGGCATTCAATGCTTTTTTTGCCTCAGTCCTTAATAATACTGATAGACCTTGGGCTGCCCGGTCCTCTAGGTCAAAGGACCACGAGTGCTGGAATAGTGACTTCCATTTGTGGACACTGAAATTGTAAGGGACCAGCTGTATCAGCTGAACATTCAAAAGTCCATGAGGCCTGATGCGATTCATCCCACAGTACTGAATGACCTAGTGGACCCTTTCAATCATCTACCTTGGGAGTCTGGGGAGGTCCCCCCTGGCTGGAAGCTAGCCAATGATATTCCAATTTACAAGAAGGCCATGAGGGAAGACCCAGGTAACTACAGACCTGTTAGTCTAACCTCAGTTCCTGGAAAAATTATGGAGGAGATCACACTGGGTGCTGTTGAAAGACATTTGAAGAATAATGCAATCATCAGGCACAGTCAACATGGGTTCACAGAGGGAAAGTCCTGTTTAACTAATTTGATATCCTTCTATGATAAGGTCATCTGCCCAGTGGATGAAGGGAAGGCAGTGGATGTAGTTTTTCTGGATTTTAGTAAGGCTTTTGATACTGTCCCTCACAGCATCCTTCTGGACAAGTTGTCCAATTGTGGAATGAGCAGGTTCACAGTGTACTGGGTGAAGAACTGGCTGGATGGCAGGGCACAAAGGGTTGTAGTGAATGAGGCTACATCTGGCTGGTGACCGGTCACCAGCGGTGTTCCTCAGGGCTCAACTCTAGGGCCAGTGCTGTTCAATATCATTCAAATCAGTGATCTGCAGGCAGGAGTTGAATTAGCAAGTTTGCTAATTGGCGGTACCAAACTGGGAGGTGCTGTTGACTCTCTTCAGGGATAAGAGGCCTTGCAGAGGGATTCTAGATAGATTGGAGCACTGAGCAATGATTAATGGGATGAAATTTAACACGTCAAAATGCCAGATTCTGCACCTAGGATGGTGTAACACTGGGCACAAGTATAAACTGGGAGAGGAGTGGCTGGAGAGCAGCCCTGCAGAACGGGACCTGGGGGGCTGGTCGACAGCAGGCTCAATCTGGGTCAGCAGTGTGCCCTGGCAGCCCAGAGGGCAAACCGCATCTGGGGTGCATCACACACAGCATGACCAGTCGGTCAAGAGAGGTGATTACCCTGCTGTATTCAGYGTTGGTGCAGCCTCACCTTGAAGTGAGCACCCCGAGTGGGGCTCACTTTTGGGCCCCACAATTTAAGAAGGATGTTGAGGTACTTGGATGCATCCAGAGGAGGGCAACAAAGCTGGTGAAAGGCCTGGAAGGCATGTCCTGTGAGGAGCGGCTGAGGACTGTGGGCTTGTCTAGTTTGGAGAGAAGGAGGCTGAGGGGCGACCTCATTGCTCTCTACAGCTTCCTGAGGAGGGGAAGTAGAGAGGGAGGTGCTGAGCTCTTCTCCCTGGGATCCAGTGACAGGACACCTGGGAATGGTTCAAAGCTGCGCCAGGGGAGGTTCAGACTGGACATTAGGAAGAATTTCTTTACCAAAGGTGGGTGTGGCCAAACACAGAGGGTGGTCAAACACTGCAACAGGCTTCTTAGAGAGGTGGTCAATGCTGCGAGCCTGTCAGTGTTTAAGAGGCATTTGGACAATGCCATTAATAAGATGCTTTAACTTGGTCAGCCCTGAATTGGTCAGGCTGTTGGACTACATGATTGTTGCAGGTCCCTTACAACTGAAAATATTCTATTCTATTCTATTCTATTCTATTCTATTCTATTCTATTCTATTCTATTCTATTCTATTCTATTCTATACCGTTCCATACCGTTCCATACCGTTCCATTCCATTCCATTCCATTCCATTCCATTCCATATGTTTTGATTCTGATCTTCCTTACTGCAGACTTAGGTAAATGTAATGCTACTGAAATTGGTGGAATCCACAAATATAGGATGAACAGGATTTAACTCCAAAGAGGTGTAAGCAGCAGGACCAGGTCTAATATTCAGATGCTTAAAAAAAAACCCTCAGACTTAATTAAAAAAACTCATAGGATCCAAGTAGTCAAAAGATTCTTTTTTTTCTGTCTTATAGTACTGAGCTGYGAGCCTGTGTGATTTCTGGCCCATTTCATGGTTAGTCATACTCACACCAGTAGAAGGAAGTGTGCAGCAGAATTTTTAATAGCTCAGATTGTTCTGTGCCATTGCCCTGAATATACTCACAAGTACAGCAAAGATCAAAAGTTGTCATGGCCTTAACATTTAAACAATGGAGCATGTGTACATGTGGTTGGAGCATGTGTTAACAGTATAACTGTGACTAGTCTTATATGATGCCCTTACAGGCTCAAACTACGTAGGCTTTAGTCATGCAGTTGAGTCTTGCAGCTATAATTTCTGAAACATCTTTCAGGGCCAATTTACAAAAGTAATCCCAAAAGGCGAGCCAGTGTCCTTTTGCTTTTCCTTACAGGCATGTTATTGCAACAGTGTCCAGTGGGGGGGTTTGCATCTGAAGCACATCAGGCAGAGCATGTCACAAGACAGCATTCCTTCTGTCCCAAACTCCCAATGACTTTGATGAAGTTTGGCATGTGTTAAGTGTTCTAAGAACTTCTATTTATATGGTGATTAAAAAATCCCTACTTGATAGTTTGCATCAGCTGCTGTTTATTGTACAAAGAAATGGTTTTATTTTTTTTAATTGATAGGTCTTTGTAATTGCAGCACAGCTGGAAGATCACAGTTCTAAAATAGAAAAATAGATACATATGTCCATAGTGATCTTTTGAAGATGATCATCAGCTAATCATAGACTGTCCCAAAGCCCACCAAAGTCAGTGAAAATCTCTCCATTGCACTCAAGGGGAGAACTGTAATACCTGACAAATTAGGTATTACACTGAGGAGGTACAACAGAAGTTCAGCTCATCCTGAGGAAAGGCCAATATGCACATTGTTACACCACATGAGTTGTGACAGACATATGGACTAYCCCGCTAAGGTGCTCCCCACAGCTTACACCAGAGACCAACCTCTGCATGATCACCTTGCACAGCTGCCCGCGGGTTGTTCATGGCCCGGGCTCCTGAGACTGCTCTGCCTTCTCCACTTCAGCTTCTATTACTCCCTGAAGCAGAAAATGTTTAAGATTCAGCCTGGCAATATTTCTGAATTGCCGTTATACTGACCGCTGGTGTTGTAAATGGACAAGGCCGTAATGGAGCCAAAATCTGAACCATATATTGTCCAATTAGCTAAATAAACTTGGATTTAAAAAAGCAAAAGTGGCAAGGGGATCATCTGTGATATGAATGCTAAAGTTGCATTTGGCATTTGTTAGCCCCAGGTTCTTTCTTCTTTTTATTATTACTACAGCATGAATCTTATTATTAGAGGTTTTATTTTTAATTGCTTGTTGACTGTAATACCAGAAAAATTGAAATCAACTTGCATTTGTTTGCCAGCTTTGTTCTGGCAAATATTGCAACAAACCTTTTTAAGAGGAATGATATAAAGAGATCCTGCTTTACTCATTTTGGTATCTTAGGCATGTATGATTCCAACATAATTTGGGGACTAATAATTATTTATTAGCCTGTGCTCCATTTACTGATTGGTTGGCTTTGTAACAGCACAGTAAGCGTGGTGAATAGAGCCACGTTAGCATGGAACATTTCTTTTACAAATACATTAAAAAGTAAACTAGAAATAAAAGGTCATCTCATGCAGCAAAACAGTCTCAGAAACATTCCCCAAACTATTTACCAGCATCTCCTTAATATCAAAGCTGCACAGACACAACAACTATGCTTKCTAATTCATCTAAACTTGATATGCATGCAATATAGATACCAGAAATGTATATTAATACAATGAGGAGGAATTAGTCCGTTATTGGTAACAAGAAGCATACTTTGACCAGGTGCCATCAAAAGAATTATCAGAAACTTTGATTTATCAAAAAACACTGTAAACATTTTAAATGTCATTTAAACTGATCTACAACGCATAGATGAATCTCTACGACAATAATAACGTTGTTTCTGTGGAAAATAGTATACCTCCAAGAGAAAAGCACAAAAGAGGGAGGAGGAGGAAAAAAATAAATATAAAATAAGTTCTTTAAGCAAAACAGTAATGCTCAAAGGTACCACGAAGGTTTAACTACTGAACATTTTAGATTATCTGCATAAGAAATGTATGCCAAAGCATGCTTGCTCCAAGTTCTTGCCATTAAAGTCTTATTAGACTTCACACCATCACAATCTCATATACTGATTAAATGTGTGTGAGAGAGAAATAAAACACGTTTCTGTAAACACTGCGGTGCATTTATCAGCGTAGTCATTTTCTAAAACGTCAGATTGGCTATTCAGATGTGGGATTTTTCATTGAAATAACACACTGTAATGTCCCCTAAAATAATTTTTGTCTATTAGATAAATGATACATAGAATAAACATTAGCATGAGAGTTAAAAGGATAGTAACATTTCTATACAGCCTCCATGGATATCTAAAAACACTAAGGGTACAGGAAAAATGAAGGAAAAAATGCAAGCTTAAGGGGTGAGACTATCATTTTGTCCTTGAGTCTCTCTCTGAATTACATGGTGTCAGCTTATACTGGCTGTTTCATACTTCCGCTTACATGAAAACTTCAGTATTATGTACCTGTGTCTCTTAAGTATTAAAGACCAGTCAATTTTTTCTTCACTAACAGCCATTTGCAGTGTGAAAGCAGATCCCTCTTTCCTGCTGAGCTCTTGGTAAACATCAAAAAATCATGTTACTTGCCTTGACAACGTGTCTTCAGAGTGTAGCTTTTTCAATATGATTTTGCACTTGTATGGAATTTCCTTCTTCAAGGAAGAATATTCCTTCGTTTTAATTTCAGGATGTGATTCCCTTCTAGAAATTTATCCTATTTCTTATAACCTGTTTTTAGTGGCATTGTTTTAGTGGCATAGTAATGGTCATTCACTCAATATAAAGGATAAAAAGTAATGTATTTTCCTAGTTTTGTTAACATGAGAAATAATTTAAGATCTTGCTTACTAGAACCCAACCAGACAAAAAACCCTCAAGCCATGTTACCATGAATCCAGAGTAACATTGGCAGCAAGGTAGAGAATTCACAATAACATGGAACTCAATTGTGGATAAAGAAAACGTTCTGAATTTTACAGGGGCCAGTATTTGTCAGTGCTGGTGAAATAAAATATACCCTGCTATTTCTTTTGGGTTTTTTTGAAATTATGCACTTGAAAAGCATCTACCCTGAGTCTCTGCCACTGTTAGAATCATTAAAGGCAGGAAGGGACCTCCTGAGATCAACCAATTCATGCCCCCTGCTCAAGCCGAGTCTGGTACAGCAGGTTGCCCAGGATCATGTCCAGTTGGGTTTTGAGTATCTTCACAGGTGGAAACTCCACAACCTTTCTGGGCAATCTGTTCCAGTGTTTGACAGTAAAAAGTGTTTTCTTGCGTTCAGATGGAATTTCATGTGTTTCAATTTGTGCCCATCGCCTCTTGTTCTGTCATTGGGCACCGCCACCATTCCCTCCCATCAGGTATTTAGACACATTGGGAAGATCCTCTCTGTTCACTGGGAAAGAGAAAGATGTGTAAAACATCAAGGATCTGCCCCTACAGAAAAGTACTGTGTGATCTCTAATTGCCACCTGCAAAACTATCTGATCAGCAAAGTGAATTTCTCTCTAACAATTCAATAAAATAACAGAAATACTGCTTTCTTTAGAGCTGCACTGTTCTACCATCACTTTCTCAGGTTTTCTGATTCAGAGGGGAAAATCTTGACAAATTAGCTTTGAGTCGTGCATGCCATGAGAACAGATGTGCTTCCACAAATAAGATTTCCATCCTTTCACCAGAACACATCCATATGACAGGATCATTTGGGCATTTTTTCTGGGCCTGGCTAACCTGAATGCAAAGCCTACTGCTGCAGCTTTCATAATGCACTTTATTCCTCAATTTCAAAAGCATTTTCAGAGTGCAGGGGTCTACCATGAGCTACTGAAGGGGGTGTATGTAAAGGTGAGAACATTGGCCTGTCTCAACATCCAGTCATTCTCAGGAGCCATTCTGTAGAGCTGGTCAATGAGTGACAGTGGCTTCTGATACAGAGATACAAATGTATTAGGAACTGGACTAGACAAGCGCTCTTTCATTTCATAGACAGTGGCTGCTACATAAAGGAGAGCATTTGTCAGCTCCTGCTGTAGATAATTCTTTTTGTATTGATACAGAAAACTGGTATTATAGAGAAAACTCTGACCCAAATGGATTTAAATGCCCAAAGGAATTTAAAACATAAAATCACTAAGATTAAAATGAGAATAAAGAATAATTCTGAAGGTTAAAAATAAGGAAATCAAAGCCAAATAGTCAGTTCTGCTGCTTGGCGTCTGTGTCCCATGCACTCCATAGCATACTGTTTGGACACATCTGGTTGGCTACTCGTTGGCTACTGAAAACATGTAGTATCTTAGAAGCTTTCTATTGAAGTCTTTTTTCAGTTAGATACTTTCCGTGCTGGGGCAAAAGCCAGAGGAATTACATTCTCCAAAACAAGTAACTTGACTGGAATGCAGAGTAGTGGCCAGTGTTGTCCCCCAGTGAGGAGACGATGAGCAATAAACTTTTCTCACCTTGCTACTTTTTTAATCAAGATTTTTCATCAAGTTTAAATGTCCCCCTAGTTCTTGTCACAAGATTTGTAAACACTTATCATGAAGACATTACCAAGTTGCGGTTTAGGTTAAGTTCCTGARTGAGAGAAAAATAGGTTGCTATTATTGCATTTTTCTCAAAATTCTTTCCAGTAGCCCTCCCCAATGCATGAAATCCTGATCTACTGCAGTTAGTGGCAAAGCTGCATTGACTTTAATTGGCAGGATTTTGCTCAGCCACTCTTAAACACTTTATGGCAGACATCCAATATCTTACTGTAAATTCTACATGTGCACGCTTTGCAACTTGTTAACAACTTGATGTTTTTGCTCTCAGGGGAGCATATCACATGTTAATCATTGCCCCAAGACCAGTAAAATCACACAATACATATTAAAATCATTCATTTTAAACCTATAAAATAAAGAATGCCTTTGTCCTAGCGAAATGGACACACAGCTAGTAGCCCAAGAAATACAGGGGAAAGAACATGTGATGGCTCTCCTGTTTCAGCATTCCTTGGTAGTTCTGATGTTTGCCATTACCAGGACTGGTGTAACTGTCTAGGAATCCACAACAACACTTGCTGTTCTTTGCTCATCATTACAGTGTATTGTGTATTTTCCACAAAATTAAAAATAAAACAAAACACAAAAACACAGTAAAACTGGGAGGGAACTACAACTCTTAGAATAAAGATGGGCTGCCAGCTCAGCTGTCATCAGCAAAGCTGATTTCATCTCCACTTGCAGCTGCTTCTGCAGGGTTTAGATCAGGCACTTTCAAATAAAGGAACTATTTCTTGGTGGTAGGAGTCAAGGCCCCTCAGAGCTGTGAATACGCTAGTTTTTGTCCACAAAATCATGAACAGAATGAAACCTCCATCACTTATGATTGACAGAAAGGATCTGAATTCACTGCCCTCAAATACAGAAGATACAAGAGCACCAAATTTTATTTCACTTTAAAAAATATGTTGTTCTATAATGTATAATCACAGATATACACACATTGTCTCTGAAACTTCATTTAAAACCCAATTCTTATCCCCAAAGCTATTTTTAGATAGTCTAACAAAGGCTTATTAACATATTAGTAAAAGTATGGCACTTTAGTATGGGAAATGTCACTCCAAAAACTTTCCACCTGAGGCTGGTTATTAATGTACTCCAGTTGATAACTAATCAGTTATTTTTAATGAAATCATATAATGTCATAATTTATAACTGAGAATTTGCAGGAAAGGCAAATACTTCCTTCCAAAAATGTCTTTCCACTCTTCTCTTTGAAGTGCTAAAGGTTGAAATGCTGGGAATAAATTGTGTCCCATTTGGGTGGTACCCAATGTTTACCCCTCATTGGATCAGCTCAGTGGACCTACTGATGTTTCTGTTTTTCTGTAATGTCCTTCCAAAATCAGAAATGGTAAATGCCTTAGAACAAAGAACCTAATCTGAGACTAATATAATGCAGCAAAGCCCTATATTAGCCAAACAGGCTGTTGAAGTCACTGAGAGAACTTSAGCACTCAGACCTACATACATGAGTTTTGCTGAAGCGGGGGAGCAGAATAGTTTGGTCCAGAAAATACCCTGGATTCTGCTCCCATCTCTTCTGCCTGCTACCTCTTGCAGCCTTAGTCAGATCCAACAATGGATATGAGCAATCAGAATCAGATTTAGGCATGCTTGAGGTGTTTTAAGTCCCTGCCTGTGATGCCACCCTTCATCCACACAGTGGGCATTTTACAAATTAGGCTCACAGACTTTGGGCTTTAAAGTCCATAAGCACTATCTGATTTGTGACTGCTTGCACAAGACCAGGCAAGCACTACACAATCATCACAGGACCTAGAAACTTGGAAAGTGACACGTAAGCTCTGCTCAGTAAATGTTCTCCAAGCACACCTAACTGAAGCTGGCAGAATTAGATCCTTCACAGAATGAAATTGCATTTGTTATCCTTTTCAGACCCTGTTCCTGGTGGCACAGGTAACTTATCTATCCAACCTAATGCCTAGAGCACTTACCTGAAGTGGGAAATCCAAGTTCAGATCCTTCCTCGGCCACAGTGAGTTCAAATCCACAAATCTCCCTTCACAAAAGACAATCCAAATGCCCAGGATACAGGCTATGAAGCCAATGTAAGCAAAGAAGCAAGATTTACTGGACAGCAGAATAGCAAGCCAAAGGGCATGGTTCTGCAGTGCTTAGTGGCTCTCAGGCCTTCTCCTGAGGCAAAAGTCAGAATCGACCTTGTGCTTCTCCTCCAAAAACAATCTCCACTTTTGGAGGGGAAGGAGTGAAACAAACATAAGCACAGTGTTCATTTTAAAGCCCGCAATACTCATAATATTTTCACTATGCAGGCACCCTTCTTTGTAAATATTATGCCTTTATCACCAAAACAATCCTAAATGGCTACTCTATCAGAGAAATTTCTAGCTGGCTAGCTAGTCGTCTTTTAGTTTCCGGGATATGCATGTCACATTCACAAACTCATCTCTGCCTAATTTCATGCCAGAGGATACACAAAACCTATACACCAGGAATTGATTATGCTGTAAAGGGGAATAAGAGTTTAGGGATTCCAGGGGAGCAATGGCAGTAGTAATATTAATGAGGGCTGCAGGTGCCTTTGCTGTTCTAGTAAAGCACACAGACCATGTGCCAGCTCTAAAGATATTATGCTCTGACTTAGCAACACAGAACAGTACAGAAATGAAAAAAAACAGTGATCTGTCTTTGCTGAGGAGCACAAAAAGAGAGCTTCATGGAAGGAAGGAATTTTAAAGGTGGATTTAATGGCAATAAAGAAGAGTACGCTGGACATACCGAGTAGGAACTGGAGGTAAGGGAGATGGATGTTACATCCTCCCCATATGTGTRCATCTGAGCCTAAATGCTGCTAAACAGAGTCAAGGGCAAAATGTCATGGAAGAATACAGGTACTTGGGGACACACAAAGGATAAAAGCTTGGGGATTTATGATAAGAAAATTATTATGGTTTAATTAAACACTTCTGAAGGCCATATTTTTAACCATTACACTGTTAATAAAACACCACGTGCAAATAATATTAGGGACAGAATGAGTCACAAAGTATGTGGGAGATGGCAGGGTCTAGCATAAGCATTACCGCACAGGGAGCATGGCTGAGAGGCAGGAGGCAGCTGATCTATTTCAAACTGTGCCACTGGCTTGTTTCTTAACTGAGTGAATCACAAAGATTCAAATATTCAAAAGCAGCTTGTAATTCCAGATGCTTTGCCTTAGACACTGAGTCTGTCTTTTCAAAAGTGCTGGACACCTGCAGCTCTCTTTGCAGTCAGATGGGATATTCTCTGGATGAAGTCATAAATATCTGAAGCCAGGTTCTGAATAACTAAGAGTGAGGTTTCATGTTATGGCAAAACTGATCAGCTGGCTAACTGCTGGTGAAAGAGCTGCTCTGCTCCCACCTGATTCTCCCACGAGCTGCTTTTGCTTTTCTTGGGATAGGTCTGACCTCACTGAGCCAGGGGCTGAACTGGCAGAAATACTCACTTGTGGGGGCTTACATATCTTCTGGATTAGCTCCTTGAGTCATCCTCCTTTGTGGCCTCACAAGCACCAGAGGGGTGCAGGGGAGCATGGAGACAGTAAGGAGGAGTAAGGATTCCCTCTGAGGCAGCCACATTTCAAGGCTAATTTTGAACCCATATGTCTTACCCTCACCATTCATTTGTTTCAGTCTCACCGTTCGTAAAATAGAGATGGGGACAGGTTATTGTAAGGCTWCACTAACAGGAATAAGAATGAGGAAGTACAAAGACTAAGAGCAACTCCATACAAATAGGAAAATTAACTAAAATGTTCTTATSCTCATGTTTCTTCCACAACCCTGACCACTGTATTCCTTTCTTGTCATTCTCACCTCTCTCCTTATTAATGCTGTTGAACACATGTATTTGTTTCAATTCAAATTTAATTGAAATATGCCCACTGTACAGTACTTCTAATCAGGCCTGTATGTGGAAACCAGGCCTATCACTTTTAGTTTCACTCCAGCTGTGCTGCTGCTTCTTGTACTCTGAAACAGCACTCCTCAATCAGTGCCTCTTATCAGAGCCTGGCAGGAGGTGCTGCTTCCAATTCATCAGCTGGGAGGAAAAGGCTTGCATAGGATAGCCGCTGGTTTGCCAATGCCACTCCACAACAGTCAGCCTCTGAGAGGGATTACTGCTTCAAATACTCAATTAGTGAAATCCTGGCTATACCGAAGGCGGCAGTGGGATCTTTGCCACTTGCCAGGATTTCACCCATTGTCTGTATGCGGTTGCAGCACACCGAGGCTCGGGATTTTCAGGCTCACCCATAAAAGGTTATTCCCTGCTCCTGAGTTAACTCAGGAGCTGTTGTAGTTATAGACCACCCAGTATTTCACCATGACAGCCCCCACAGAGATAGATATGTCAGTTAGTATGGCAGTGGGAAAAGGAGGGTAGATGTTAAACATTAAACCATATTTAGAGCTAACAGGTGCTGAAGGGTGTGGTTGATTTTTTTTTTGCCATACATTTCAGACTGAAAGACCACCTGGAGAAGAGCACAAGAAGCACCAAGCTACATTTGTCAGCAACTAATTATAAAAAATCCACATGAACCTAGCTTTTACCTTCCACATGAGCAGGTAGTCTCATTATGAAACTCAGTGGTAACAGCAATAGCAATAACCAATTCACTTGTATTAATTTTGCTTCTTAATATAACAACTATTTTATAAGCAGATTTATTGACCAAAACACAAACTACCACCAATAATTAAAAGTCAGTGCTATGTGGTTATACTCCCATAACCTTCCTAYAACCTGATAATATGGACAAAATATGGGCCCTACTCCCAAACATATACCAATATCCTCAGATTCATGCTTTATATATAACTGATGATACATGGCTATTATTAAAGATAAATATCTAAATATTATTCCGAAGATCAATAATGTGATGTGCAACCACATTAGGGCATCATTAGGACCATCTAGCTGAAATCACAGCAATTATTTATGTACTGAGTACAGTGCATTCGGTAAGAATTACCTTCATCACCTGAAAGTGGCCTGCATCAGTCACACATATCTAGAATTATTCCTCATCCAAAAGAAAGCTGAGAAATTAAATGAATAAAGTAGTAGGACTGTGGGCACAGGAGAACCAGCTTTCTATAGGCGAGGAAGCTGCACAAATACAGGGAAGCTTGTGCTGTGAAACATTATCCCATAAATAGAAATGCAGTATGTTATAAAATAAACATGGAGAAAAAAAGAAAAAAACCCTAACAGGTTGTTTTCTTTGTGTGCTCACTGCTGGATTCACAATTATATTTTTGTGCATGGAAACTACTGTATAAACACTATAAACAATSTCAGCGAGGTATTTTCTTAATGCTTCCTGTTCAATATGACTTGAAAAAAAAGCTATAGAAAAAAGGCATAATGCAAAACTTCTCTTWAAAATAGTGGAAAACAAATCTTGCAACACTTCTGTTTGCAACTGGTTTGTTATACTTCAGCAATGAAAGAGAAACTACTTAATACCTGGAATATACACAGTTCTGTAGAAACTGGCATCATCCCTTCGGCTAAATTTCGAACAACTAATTTCATAATTCCTTAGCCATTTACTCAGCACTTGGAAATGTCATTATGTGGACAAAGTAGACTATGCTCCACATTAGCTGCACTAAGCAAACAGCCATTCAAAGCAAATATTAACAGGACTTCATTTAATGCAGTAGAGAATGTCCATTTGCATTGTTTTATTTTCTTTAAAATGCTGAAGTATTACACTTGTGAACAGAGGAAGACATCTATATCCATTAATATACCTGTCCCAAGTCCCAAAATGGAGGTCCATAGCACCAATTCATCCAGTACCCACTGAAATTAATAGAAGTCCTTCCACTGACTTCTAAGTGCACTGAATCCTGTGGTTAGTCACCACTACAGGATTTTAAAACTACATATAGATGGGTACTTTCTTCTTATAAATACATATGCTCATATTTTAATCACTAATGTGGAGTTCTCTTTACAAATCTTTACTCATGCTCAACAGAAAATAGGGATTAGGTTTCTTAAGTTAAACGTTTTGCATGTCCAAAAATAGCTAAAATATAGAAAAATTTTTGCATGCATAAAGAARGATTAGAGTGTTATCAGGTTCTCATATGCTTACCTCTTAACTTTTTACTTCCATGTTAGGTAAGAGGACTGCAATCAAGTTTAATGGATACAACAAAGAGCTAATTTTAGTCTGGTATAGGAAAGCAGAAAACAGTCAGTTTCTTTTTTTTCTTATTAGTAAGTAAATACATGGCACAACAGAACAAAAATTGGTCACGGTTTACTACCAAAGGTGAGACCTATCCCGTGCAATCCAAATGTATCCATCCCCAGGGGACGTCCACAACATTTTAGACATTTATCCATGCAAGTACCCAACAAASTGAAAATAAAAACTTATTTTCAAAGCCTAAAGGAAATATGTGATTTTGTTATGTAAGAATTATACACATCGGGAACAAGAATTACTCACAGCAACATCTCCCTGGGCTACCTCAAGGATATTCTGAGGCAAGCTGCTGACTTCCAAAAAGAAGACAACTTAAGCACCTGCAGAAATACTTGAAAAGCATTATACTGTGTACAGAAATACTTCCTTCATGTGAGGCATAGCAGCTTCTATTCACAGGCTCTGGACCTATGTTCTTCCTTGGTTTTGGACAAGAGACTGAGTGAGAAGGTAGAAGATATGAGACTCTTGGAGACGTTCTCAAAAACATTGCCAGCTTACCTATAACTTTGTGTCTTTTGAATTTTACAGTGCTTACAGCTAACACAAAGAATTTCACAAATGATGCACACACAATTTCTGTGAAATAAATATGGGAAGAGTGAGAGCAAGCCAAAGCAAGATTGCCCTCTGCATCCCAGTTTGCAGCTATGGGTCATGCAGCACTTCTGCAATTCTCTTCCRTAGGTCACAACAGCGCACACATCCCGCACCACGCAGGGAGGACTGCGAGAGGCCTGAATAACGGGAGAGGGACTCAGGAAGGAGTCGTACTGCTAGGGAAAGAATAATAAGAAAAGCAATTTGACAGGCACCCTGATGTTCCTTTAGCTGGTAAAGGTCTTTCCATGTGCTTTGCTTCATAGATATGCATGTGAGCACAAAATCCCACCTCCTCATCATATGACTCCAAGGAGATTCTGTTGCCAGGATGCTGCAGCATTCTCTACCTAGTTTTATTGTTATGTGGGACAGCACTGACTTGAGAGACCAGACTATTCTCATTTATGTGATGTGCAATAACTCAAATTCATATAGACATTTATACACGCAATGTTGCTATTAATAAAGCTGTTTTTATTAGCAGATAACTAAGATGATTATTTTTATATCATTTTTTTTCTTTCCTTATTGGTATTTTTTTCTATAGACAAACAGGTTATCCAAGTATGCATGTTAAAAATTGCTTCCCYAGTTTCTGCCATATGATCTCAATACAAATGCTTTTAATTTCCAGATGTAATGAAAAGATCCTCTTGTGTATTTATAAAGGCTCTCCTGGATGTTACTTTCTGGTTATGAATTGCTTTCAAAGCTGTTTAAGCAATACCAAGTAGTTCATGATATAATCCAATAAGCACAGTGTCATTCTGGAAAGTGGAAGGCAAAGAAAATATCAAAATCTATACTGAAACACAAAACATAGAAACATAAAATTGTGTTTATTTCTGAAGGCAAGGAGAGAATCTTTTTTACTAAACATTTATGTAGTGTGAAAAGCAAGTCTAGTCTAGTCATGTATACTACACAGTGCAAACTCGTTTTATATTGGAGGAAAAATGTCTTCTGAATGCCATTCTCTTTGCTGTGAGGCTGCTATACTAGATTTTCAAGGTGTCCAGTTTGAAGAGTATGTGCGCCTGAAGCACCCACATATGCTTCTGGAGTGATGAGGAGGAGTCACATCATAATTTCTGTGTGGTAGGGCTGTTATGGTACAGCATGAGAAGAAGGAGAGGAGCGGTACATACATTTGGGATTAACTGAGCTGTAAGTAGATGTTCTACTCATATGAAGCCCCTTTAACATTACTGCAAAAACAACTAGGCATTTCCAGGGTTACAGTTCATCTTATCCCAAACTGAATGTCTGAGTTGGGTCAGATAAATCTCACCCTTAAATTGGCACTTCTTTCTAGCAGCTGTAATGAGGTATTAGGGCTCAGTTGTAGCAGGTAAGCAAGATGAATCCTTCCACCAACACTTGTTAGAGACACAGCTGAATTAGAAGCAGAGAAGACAAAATCCAGTGTATGAAGTAGAGAAAGAGGCATGTGTAAAATCATCTAGGAATGGTATCTGATTCAGAATGGGGATGGTATGGGAGAGCATTAGGGACAAAACAGTTCTCTGTTTCTGAAAGGGGGCCCATCCTTAGCTGGAGGGACACAGTGCCAGCAGCCTGAGACAGAAGTCCATGCAGACAAAATGCTCAACACTGTGCACAGTGTAAATGGTCGAATGGAGTTGATCTCTCAGGGTACCGCCGTTTCCCGGCACAGCACCAAAATGCAAGTGATTCTTCCTCAGCCTATATGCCATACAGAAGAAGAAAAAGATGTTATGGACTCCTGCTTGAGCAAGTTTCTCTGACCTCCACAATATCGCTGATAGCACTATCCATTTGCTTGGAAGAGCTGAAAATGCAGGTGGTAGATATCATGATGCTTAACAKAGCCAAATCAAATTCTAGAATCAAATTCTAGAAGCTTTCCACTCTGGGTTACATGAAAGGCTTGGTGGGTGACACTGCAACCTAGGTCTATCCTAAGGATTGGTAACTGTTGGAGTCAGATCTTGTTGATGTGCCCTAAAGTCTAGAGATGGCCCGTGGGCCACCATTTGAAAATCTTGCTTTATAGTACAATTGCTCTGTATTATTCTTGCTATCTAAGAGAATCATATCCTATCTCATCCCCAAAAGGACCTGGATACAGAAGACCTGACGTGATTCTGTCGTATGGCAGATGAATTCCATGCCTGGGTTACTGATGATGTAGTTTGACAYTACAGCCAAACAAATCCAACAGCCAGCTGCTACCAACACTGGCAATTCTTTCCCCCCACCGCTCTTTCTTCATGCCCTGGCAGRTGGAAAGGTGGGTGTCAAAGGAACTTCTCTGACTCAAGGAAAGAGAAGCAGTGGTGTGTGCATGGGGGAATGCTAGCACATAGGTCCTAACCCTTCACTTGGGCTGGCATTTATCTACATAGCAGCAAAATAGGCTAGAGAGCTAACCTGGCATAAAAATTAGCAGTTCATTTGACAACCGTTTGTCAAAGGACTGAGTAGCCATGGCAGCTCCAAATTACTTAGCATCCAAGGCAAAATTGAGCTTTGTTGCCTTTAATTCACTTTGGAAGTACATAATGTAAACAGGAAAACCTGTTTACACAATATGAGTGGCCACAAACGGACTTATTCTGTGATGCTTATCCCACTTTATTTTACACTAACAGTCACAAACAGACGAGTTCCAAGTATCCAGCTGTTTTGTTGGTAAAGATCTGGTGGCAATCTAATCTAGGAGAGGAGTTCTTTTAGCTACCACTAAGGATTTKACAAATAAAAATACTTTGACTCACTGGTAGTAGTGGTATATGGTCTTTCATATGGAAGAATGCACAGGTAATAAAAAGACGAAAAATAAAATTCAGTATACTTTCTTAAAACTGACCTAAATAAAAACTGACCCAAACCATACTCCTCTCAATTCCTGCTTCATGCAAAGTGTATTTGCCCTGAACCCATGTAATTGCTTGTTTTGTAAAATTTTTATGAAAAAATGGAAATTCTAGATTCTAACTATATCTCTTAGGAGAGGGGCAACAGGTGTAAGAAATGTGATACTACAATCAAGTCCACAAAGAAGCCTGTATTTTCCACAGTCTCTGCACACATCTGCAGTATTGGACCAAAGTACAGGGCAAACACTTGGCCCTTACCACTGCATTATGTGTTCTACAAAGAGTAAATCCCAGGCAAATAATAGAAAATGCCACAGTCTCCCTGAGATGGACACTTCAAATTTTTACGCTGACTCCTATTCTATTTCATTTAGAATTCACCTTCTTAAATAGCTAAACACTGAGTTTAATTAGCTGTATTTAATAAATAGAAAACATTGTCATATTAAATATACATTCTCTGTGAAGATATAGTTATGTTTGAAGAGAAAAATCTTCTAGCCTTCAGAATTACAGCTGCTAACCAATACTTAGGCAAAGGAACTACATATTCCTTATTTTCTTCTTTAYGTTTTTTGTATGTTATCACTACACATGAGTTAGATAGCTGTGGCCCAAAAGCAGAGCCCCAAATCTGAGGCTTTCCAAACTATTTGGGAGTTCAGGAATAACAAAGTCCTCCCCATGCGAGGCCCTAGGCTCTGGAATCTGATTCCCTCTTTGGTCTACTAGTTCCTGGATTTAGAAACATTCCAGGCATGCTACAGAGTCCCTCTTATCTTGCAGGCGTTCAAAGAGGTTGAAGCCTGAAAGATGGAAGAGCTGAAATATGGAGAACAATGTAGGTGGGGTTTCATAACATTGGTCCCTAGAATGTCTTTATTTTTTGTGGGAGAATATGTAAATAGGAGCATTCACAGTTGGAAATTCTGATGAACTGAAGTATGCACTGAAACCTTGCAGGCTTTCAGCATGCTAAATGCTGAAAGGTACTTAGAGCTGTGGGTCATTATACATGTCTTTTGCTTGTTCCACAACAAAAACAGTATGAAGAAACCACACAGTATAATTGAGTCCCAAATAACCACACTTACTAAATAATACACAAACATACAAGATATAGCTAGGGGCATGCTGCTGCTCTGACTGGTTTCTGGCAGCTTCTATAAACACAGAGGGTGCTATTAAAAGGTTCACAAGTGATTTAAAGAGACATTAATGTATCCTTATACACTAAGAAATCAAATTGGTGCTGCAGAAATCAAAYCAATAAATAAAAAGAAATGTAGACTGTAAAAAGAAAGCATTCCACTATGTTGTCCTTTGTTTTTTTATGAGAAAAAGTAAAACACAATGGTTGAAGGAATTTTGGTCAATAAAAATAACATTCTTAAACACCACAAATCATAACTGAGAAAGATTCATACAATAATGCTAAAATAAAACTGAAGTGGTCTGAAAACTGAAGTGGTCTGAGCTATATCTAGTTTCAGCCTGTGAGGTTATTTAATGCGTTGTATTTATGCTAWAATTGTTAACCAAACAAGTAATAAATAATTATATACAAATTTCCCTCCAAACCAAAATCAAAACAATAAAAACCTTTAACATAAGTGCAATAATACTGACTACAAAGACAGACATATCCACATTACGGCCCCTTCATATCACTCAGACAAAATACAATTGAAGAAGGCATAAATGCAGATACTATTAGGCCCATCTTAAAGAAGCTTTTGTGTAACTGAGAATTGCGTTTATTGAACTAAGTAAGTTCCATCTTATTTTACCACTTGTGCTGGTTTTGKCTGGGTTAGAGTTAGTTTTCTTCATAGCAGCTTGTATGGGGCTGTGTTTTGGATTTGTGCTGAAAACAGCGCTGATAACACAGGGATGTTCTCGTTACTGCTGAGCAGTGCTTACACAGAGTCAAGGCCTTTGCTGCTCCTCACACCACCCCACCAGCGAGCAGGCTGGGGGTGCACAAGAAATTGGGAGGGGACACAGCTGGGACAGCTGACCCCAACTGATCAAAGGGATATCCCATACCGTATGACGTCATGCTCAGCATATAAGGCTGGGGGAAGAAGAAGGAAGTGGGGGACGTTCGGAGTGATGGCGTTTGTCTTCCCAAGTCACTGTTACGCGTGATGGAGCCCTGCTTTCCTGGGGATGGCTGAACACCTGCCTGCCCATGGGAAGGAGTGAAGGAATTCCTTGTTTTGCTTTGCTTGTGTGCGCAGCTTTTGCTTTACCTATTAAACTGTCTTTATCTCAACCCAYGAGTTTTCTCACTTTTACCCTTCCGATTCTCTCCCCCGTCCCACCTGGGGGGAGTGAGCGAGCGACTGTGTGGGRCTTAGTTGCCGGCTGGGCTTAAACCACGACACCACGTTCTGCACAGACATTAAATCTAATCCCTCTGATGTTCACATAGCATAATCCCAAGTGCCTTTAAAGACAGCAGTGATAGACATTACTGTTAAGTGTTCTTTTATATTGAATGATTGTACAATACATATCCCCAAATACAGTATGATAGAACACTATTTTGTGTGTTTTTATATATATGTATGTGCACAATTATATATGTATATATACATATATTTATATGYATGCGTGGCTCATTACAGACAACAATGCAGTTCAGTTTTGACTGCGTCATATTACGTCTTGGTATCTGCTGTTTTGGGATTATGCAATTCAATGCCCTATCAGGGTGTAAAAGTGAAAAATGACAGAAGAACCATCTCTGAAAATAAGTTTGAAATTTCCTTCCTTGTGCATTATTAAAATTAGAGCTTTAACAATACATAAGCATACACCATTATATAGCATTCTCACTATAGACTTCCCCAGTTAGCAGAAAAGTGGGGCCATGGGASAACTCCTGGCTAAATTATAGTCAAAGAAGTTTCTGTATTGAACACCAAATATATGAGAAGTGCAACCAAGATCAAAGTGCAACCTGCCTACAAGAAAAGATTTCACAGGTGGTGAACAAAGTGATGCACTCTAATGCAGAAGGTAAATGTAGGAATCTCATGTTCTTTTCCGTATTTACCGACCACATTAGTGAACTGGCCAACATTTCAAAGAACCGAAGGACAGATCATAAAAGAATATTTTTAAGTGAGCATCAAACTGATACCATTTCATGAAATCACTATGTTATTACATTTGCATTTACTATATTGTGTTCAATACATTTTTAATGCATTCTCAACTTAGGGTGAAAGATGCTAAACACAGCATAAGAGACAACCATGTAGTGCAGTGGGTCACATAGGGTTTATTTATAATGCAGATTCTTCGTGGGGGACTTYTGCACAGCCTAGAATTGGTAGAAAGTCATAGCCTTGTTAAAAGTTTTTTCCAGGGAACTGACTGGAATCAGGACTGAAGATTCCTGAGAAAACAGAATTGTTTGGGTATGGSTTATCAGCACCTCTCACGAAGGATGTATACAGTGTAAATGCAGAAGTTGTACTTGGAGAATATCCAAACATCACATTACTGATTTCTCTCCAAAGGGCAAATAGCCAGTAAGGCGTCAACTTCTACCACACGGCAGCAAAGTGAAGATATTTAACTTGCACAATTTTTTCCAGCTGTGATTTATGGGAGTGTTTGTAAATTAATATAGGCATTTCCTATGAAAGAAGCAACAAACCTACCATTGTGGCAGCCCAATCCTCAGTTACACTAAAGSTGTTTTATACTTCTCTGGCACTACCAGGATGTTAAAGAGAGCAAAGAATATCTGAGAATATCTCCTCCCCAGTCAGCCATTGCTAGCATTAAGGGATCTACTCTGAATCCCTGATGCAGGGGATTGGGATACAACTATTCTGTGCTTTTTGAGGAAAGTGCAGTGCAAGGAAGAAGTCCTCCTACTTGTTTTACCTGTCTTTGTTATGTGCATCTGTTTTAATTTATTAGCTCCCTGAGGCAGAGGCATTTTGTAAAGCACTTGCCCAACATGCAAATTCAGCATAGGCARTCATCTTTAAACAACTCAAACAGCCCTCTCCTCTGCCTTCAACTTCTTTTTCTGCAGATTCTCCAGTGGTGTAAAATAAAGCAGCCGTTTCCAAAAAGCAAACAATTCAGTACCTGCCTCTCCTAGACTGATGTAAGCAATGGTTTTGTGGTTATAAAATTTGCATTGTGCTTCTCACTGTCATTTCTGTGCGTTTGATTCTCCTTCAAGTCAATGGCAAATTCAGTACCAACATCAGCAAGACAGAACTGGTCCAGRAGTCATGAATATCCTTCATCTAACAAAGGAGTCTAAGGGCTGTTCCTTCCACTGTTGGAGTGGGCAATGCAATTACTGGGGCAGGTTGTGGGAACCACTAGAACTCACATGTCTTTGTGTTCTCCATTCCAAAATGGAGAGAGCAAAATTTCCAGTGGAAATGTTTGAGCAATTAAAAAAACACAACAAGCACGGAGTAGTTAAACTTCAGGGCTGAGTATAAACACACTTGTTTGGTTCAAAATGTTTTAAGAATGAAACRAGGGGCCCCGCCTCTCCCTGCCTTGAAAAGGACTGTGACTAATGTGAAAAATGTTCTTGAATCAGAGCAGGAAAAAGTGTGCCTTCTGTTTTTTGGAATACTTCCTTGGTATTTTTGATGAAGTGAAAGCTTTCCTTGGAGAAAACACATTGCCTCCTGTAACATATGCCTGATGGGAGCAGGGAGGAAAAGGCTTCCCTTTTCAGAAGCAAACTGGAGGAAAAAGCATAAAATTCAAGGAGAGGAATGAAGCAAAACTTTCAATGGAAGAAATAGACCTAGTTACACACGTGTTTTGCTGTTAATCACAGTTTACTGGCAAGTCTCAGAATCAAGAATATTGTGTCATATTAGGCTGAAGGAGTCTTGAAATGTAAGTGAGAGTAGGTAATTCAGTATCCACGTGATATAAAGGTTAAGCTGAATCATAGTCTTCAATCACATTATGAAACACTTCCATTCAAAAAGGACACCAAAGCCATTGGCTTTCTCCAGTAAATATTATACAATGTGTAAAATAAGAGCCCAAACACCTTGGGGAGATGTGACAGAGAGCATGAACACCCACTTCATCACCCAAACTAGGTGAAACATAGTATTGCTGGGAAATAAAAAGAAACAGAATAGCAAAAACATCCTGTCCCTTAATTTGGAGGATCATTATGCAATGTAAAACATTACTGACTAAGACTGTTTCAAAAGCAATAGTGATAAAATTACATTTTCTAGTTGGAAATAAAAACGAAGTATAGGAGGCAAAAATTTTCTTCAGGTGTCACCGTCAACTGGCATCATTGTCACTAGAAGCACTGGTTTCAATTCGATAGAATATTCACTAAATATGTAATATAAGAAATCCCCTCTGACCACCTATTCTACCTCCTGTTTGCTTCTGGCTATGAGATTTCTTTGAACCAGCTTCTTTATAGAATCATTCTTTCCCTGGAAAAGGGTCATTTTGAGATATGTAAACCTGACCTATCCYTTTATAAGTAAGTGCACGCACATATAAGGCCATAAACAAGACTCTTCTCCAGATGTAGATCTTAAATATTTACTGGAYGTTTCAACTGTTCCTGGACCAAATCTTTTATTAGAAGGAAATATAATCAAAACTCCTAGTTATCCTTAACTCTGCTGGCTATAAGCTCGTCCTCCTGTACTTACTTCTCTTACTACCTTTCTGCATTTCCTAACTTCTGTTTTAGAATACAAATTGTTTAGTTCTCCCTTTTTTTATATCTATTATTTCTGAAATAGCTGCTTTAATTTTCTCTCTAAGTGGGTTTTTTAGGCTGTGTAATCTACTTTTTGATTCTGGGACATCTAGTAAAATCTTCTTTAAAAGTTTCCAATAATCATTCACACTTTTTCTGTTCTTTTTAATAAGTTATTTAGCTTTCAGTTATTTACAGCATTTTTTAATGAAAGAGGAAGGTATGAAGCACAAATTTAGGAAAGGTACATATTACCCAGCAGAGTTTTTGATAAAAAAGGCTCTTTTTTTAAACAAAAKAAATGCTGTAAGCAAAAGAAATTGCTTACAAAATAGGGTTTATTGCAGGTAAAGAACTGGTAGGTAACAACTGTTACTGTGGAAAAATAAAGTGAAAAAGTTCCTATTAGAACAGATTAATCTTGAGAACCTGTTTTGTTTATTCTTTATTAATAAGCCTGGCATAAAAACTAACGTGTCAATGACAAAGTCAGGTATCTGGAGTGTTGTGTCCAGTTCTAGACTCCCACATACAAGAAAGATAAGGAGACCAGAGCAAGTCCAGCAGATGTCAATGAAGATGATTAAGGGCTTGGAGCATCTGTCATATGAAGAAAGGGTGAAAGAGATCAGACTGTTTAGCCTGGAGATGAAAAGGCTCAGAGGGATCTTATCAATCTCTACAAATGCCTGATTGCGGGGGGAGGAGAGGGAGYGCAAAGAAGGTGGAGCCAGACTCTTCCCATTGGTGTCCAAAGAAATGACCAGAGGCGATGAGCATGAACCATGAAATTCCATTTCAATGTAAGAAAATACTTTCTTACTGTGAGGGCCGCCAACACTCAAACAGGTTGCCCAGGGAGGCTGTGGAGTCTCCACCCTTGGAGATATTCAAAACCCTACTGGACGTGGTCTTGARCATCTTGCTCTAGGTGACCCTTGCTTAGGTTGGACTAGATGATCCTGAGATGTCTTCCAACCTCAACCATTCCGTGGTTCTATGAAACCAAAGGATGATGCTGGCATAAAAAAAAAATGTTTATAAGCTGGCTATAAATACATTTAGATCAGAAATTCAAATGTTACAAACCTTTAGAATAAAGAAATTCTGCACAAACCCTCCAAAGGGAAAAAACAGTTTAGAGGTTGAATTCGATGAGTTTATGAAAGGGATTAGAAGACACATTTTCCCACAATAGCTTGTAATAAGGCTAATCCATTCAGAAGATACCTTCCAGTCTTAGTTTCCAAAACTAGGGTTTTGAGAGCATGAAGTATTTAAGGACATTTTAGACATCATGATCTAGCCACAGTCAATTTGAATTAAGAGGTTGCTTCCCCTAAAGGCCTACCAAGATCAGTGCATATGTAACTGCTCCCTAACCCAGTTCTGTTAAATGACGCAATTTATCTTAAACACACCTTAAACACAGTTTATCTTAAACATGTTTTTAGTAGATGTTTTTAAACCAGATAATTTTGACAGAACTGCTAGACAGCAATTGCAAACACAGGTCCAGTTGGACAGTGGCCCCTCACATAAAAGCTTTGGCAAGTAACACTGGGGGCCACCTTCTTAACTTGTATCAGCTATAGGCAGAACAGTTCACCTTACCATGTCCAAAATTCAGGTGTGGATCTTAGTTTTTTTCTAGACATTAAAGCAAGTCAACTCAGACTGAATAAACATGCAGTTGGCGTATCAAGCTTTGTTAGGTCCCCAAGTGCGCCCCTTCTTCAGGGATTGTGGCCCCACCTCGAGTATTGTGTGCAGTTTTGGGCGCCTCAATATGAGGACATCAAACTATTACAGTGTGTCCAGAGGAGGGTGACCAAGATGATGAAAGGTCTCGAGGGCAAGACTTAGGAGGAGCGGCTGAGGTCACTTGGTTTGTTCAGCTTGGAGAAGRGGAGGCTGAGGGGTGACCTCATCGCAGCCTACAGCTTCCTCACGGGGGGCAGCGGAGGCGGAGGTGCTGATCTCTCTCTGGTGACCAGCGATAGGACACAAGGAAATGGAATGAAGCTGCATCTGAGGAAGTTCAGGTTGGGCATTAGGAAAAGATTCTTCTCGGAGAGGGTAGTCAGTCACTGGGACAGGCTCCCCAAGGAAGTTGTCACGGCACCAAGCCTGTCAGAGTTCAAGGAGCATCTGGAAAACGCTCTCAGTCATATGGTTTAGTTTTAGGTAGTCCTGCGAGGAGCAGGGAGTTGGACTCGATGGTCCTCATGGGTCCATTCCAACTTGAGGTGTTCTATGATTCTATGATTTAGCTGCCTATGGTTCAAGCTCAGCACTGGCTTCATGCAGCTCTGTGACCTTGAATCAGASGGCTGCGTAGAGAGAGTGGTGTGAGAAAAAGCTGTGGGAAGTGTGGTCCTGTCCACTTTCACTCCAGAGCTGCTTTTAAGATGGGGCTTTTGCTCTCAGTCTCCACCTGAATTTTGTTGCAGGAATGCCTGCGCTTGGTCTTCTACCTTCCTGACTCTTGACTCTGATCCTGACCTGCTCACTTGACTTTCTGGCTTGATCTTGGACCTGTCTCATCACTACAGGCTTGCCTGGTGATCTGCACTATTGGCTGAACCTCGCTACCATCACTGGGCCTGCCCTGCTCTTTGCACTCAGGTACTGTGGGACTGCACCCTTGTCACAGTGAGGCCACTGTCCTGCCTGCACTGGCCCCTGGCTCACCTTCCCTTACAGAGTGGCCTGCCCTTGCTGCTTCCTGCCAAGTATGACCATGAACCTTTGGAGGGTACAGAAAAAATTCCTATGCTAATTCCGTGGGTAGAGCTCTTAAAAAGCATGCATATGGGAAGGAATATTTCCACCTTTAAAAACATATCTGATGTCTTCCATAAAGGCTTTCCGCTACTRAAATAAAGGAAAGTCAGACGAGCGTTTGAGTCTACTACTGTTGTATGCCTCAGAATGCAGAATCAGTTAAGGAAAAAGCACCTGATTTTCTTGTAGGGATGAAACATCCTGACGGCAATTTTCAGTTGCCTRAGCTCAACTGTCTGAGCTTTGCAAGCTAGGCTACCAAGCTGCTTCTAAGCAAATCAGGTGTATACTACTGTATTCGGTGACAATCTAAGTCACACAATTTTAGTTTGTTGGTTTTGCTAAGTGATGTTTATTCTAAGTGTATACTCCATTTATTTGAAACTTAGGAGTGGACTTGGCGTTGGCAAGGGTAGGCAAGCTGACAGTTACCCAGATTGATATGCATGTCATTAACAATTCAATTTCAAGAACATATATTTATACGTTTTGCAAAACTGACCACTGCTGTTATGATAAAGGTAAATTTATGTCAGTGAGATACCACAGTTGTGAGGGCATTTCTAAGAACATTATTTCCCACAATTTGAGGAAGAAGGAAATAAGTACAAGTTCCATAGCAGTGAATCATGAACCTTTTCTGATTGTCTTTTGAACATGCAGTATCATTTAAACACATGATGCTGAAGCTGAGGTGTTTCAGACCACAAAATCAGCATCTAGACTGGCTGATGTTCAGATATTCTAGCCTTGGCAATGTTCCTTTACGTTTGATCATTCTGCTTTGCTAAGAATGAACTGAAAAGCTTCTAATTTTAGGTGTTTTAACTGTAGCATGAAAACTAGGTAAGAGAACACATCAGAATTTTCTTTTTTGCTAAAGACTACTTCACTGCTGAGCAGAAGGCAGGAAGGATGTACACGTAATGCTACAGACTGCTATAGCATTCCGTTCCGTAGGACTAAGACTTCAAATAAGGTATAGGCTCCCACTTCCACTGACAACAGTTTCTTTCCGTATAAAACAGAACAGGAAGCAGCCAATAATGCTGTTTTTCAGATCTCAGTGACTCATACATATACTACTCTTGTAAGTTCATTTAATACTGAGATGGTCACTCATTATCGGCACTGAAGGTCTATATAGTGTCTTTCATCAGCAGAGAGCTCACAATACTTTATAAAGTGTTTCTAAACACACATAAGCAAAAAAAGATACTGCCATGTTCAGATGGAAAATGGCAGCCATATAACACATAGGAAAATGTACCACAGCCCATAGGTCTAGTCGCCCAAAAAGGAATAAGGAACTAGAATTAGGGTCCTTTGTTATGACAGCAGTCCTGACTCATTGAAGTATATCCTATAATGAAAGTCTCAAACTTCACTTTTACCCTGGATCACCAGGAATCCTTGTGGTACCCTGTAAAAAGGAAATCAAAATCACTGGAGCTGTGAAAAGGAATTTTTGTTTAGGAAAATATGTTACTTGAACTAGAATTTAGCGAGGACACTAGAACAGCTGTGAGAGATATTCCCTGACTATGTGATGAACACTTCAGAGCACTGAAACACTATACGGTACAATTATTATTACTGCAAGTATCAGGACCTCATTCTTACACCATATGCAGAGCACGATGATTCAAGTAAAGAGGTTCTTGCAGGCACTATCCTGGGACATTTGTTCAATTCCAGTTAGGGACAGTGCGACCCCGTGAAGCAGCTGTGACACCTACTGAAGCAGTATCATTACTTCCTACTGCTCTTGGAAAGAAACTATAAAAACAATAACTATGCTCAGCTCTTCTATGAAATGTGATGGATTAGACAGAAGTATGGTTCTGGTTCTCTAGCTCTCAGAACATACACAGTACATCCAGAGGAGGCTAAGTTTTTTACCTCAGAGYATACATCAGTTAAGTTCTAAAAATAATGTCATTTAAGACTTAAACGTCAATCAGTCTCCTCAAGCTTTGGCTTGTCTGCTGAAGAAGCCACAAAATGAACCTGCTTGTACACGGTTTTGGGGAGATGTCTAGTTACCCACTAGAAATACCAAATTCTAGTAAGCTTTTGTAATAGAAAATAGGGTAGGACCATAAATAGAAGAAGTATTACAACTGCAYCCATACTCCCTGAACTTGAAAAGGTTGTGTTTACATCCATTACTTGCATATGTCTTTATAATAGACATAAATTGCTTGTTAAACTCAAGCTTCTACAAAATCAAGGAAAATCTGAATCCTAAAAGTTAAACTAATAGTCATATTGGCACTGCTTCTTTTATTCAACAACCTCAAAATATTTTAAGAAGGTGGATAGATATTACCACCTACATATACATAAAGACATGGAGTTGATTCCCCAAAGGTTATGCTGTTTGGTTTGGGTTCTTGCACTTCAACGTGGCATTGTAACGGAGGTGTTTAAGTTGGGAACACTATCCTCAGTCCTTAGTGCCCTCTATGGTCCATGACAGAAAACAGGCAGCTTCAGAGTGCCTCGCATCGTGGCGGGCCTCAACCACTGCTCAGGGGCACCAATCTTTCTCCACTGCCTTTCTGCATTGTTCCCGGGGGATCAGACTTCTGTGGAGATGCCTAAAATTTTCAGAATCAGCCCAGGCCTAGTGTCACAGTTGGTGTATGATCCCGTGATTCTCAGTTTCTTACCTGAACTAAGCTAGCTCTGGGAAAAGCCCTGAGGATTTATAAAGCTGTATCAATTATGACTTTTTCTCTCCTTCCCTTTAATATAACCCAAGAAAATCCAGAAGCCAGTTAATACCCATATCGGTCATGACCATATCAGAATGCAGTCATGGTCTCGGAGAAGAAAAGATGTCTGTTATTTGAAGGATAGAGTAAGGCCTGACACACTTCAGTTCTTCAATTATACGATTCATTATAAGGGTAGTAAAAATAATGCTATTACATAAATGAGTACACCTAGAGCACAGAAGTGTTTGATCATTCTTTAATTGAATATTAGATATAAATACTTCTATGTTCTGTCAATTTCTTAAAATACGAAAGTGTACAGTATGTTAGTTGGCCTATGGGTCATGCACTGTCCCAACACATGCTCTGTCCTTGAAAGTACACAGTAGCAGAACCATTCAGAAGGATGGTTTGTAGTGAATTAAGTAGAGCAGCAGCATTACTCATGATTTTGAGTACTTTCATCTTGGATACTCAGACCTAGCTGTGTTGAATGGTAGTCAAACTACATATATATGGGGTTGTTCATGCAATTCACAGAATAAAGATACACTGCAGATCCACTTAAACATAAAAACCCAATGCTTTTAAACAAAGATATTTAGCAGAAAAAGAATCCTTAATCCTCAGTGGTACAAAGGAGTTTTTTTGGCTCAAGTAAAGCTATTAAAACTAGAATATTTATTGGCTGGCACATACTATGGATATATCATACATGGTCAAAAAAGTGCCAATAAAGCTTTCACAGCTTAGAGATTTTACAGGCTGRAGAAAAAAGCAATAGCCAAATTACTTTTCAAAACTCTTCAAAAAAACACCATTGTGCAATGGCACAAGAATTCCACCTAGCTCTTCCAGAAACAGGGATATTCAGCAGGTGGAGTACAACATGCCAAAGACATTAATAAGTATACATAAAGACTACTGGAGAATTCATGCTGTATGTGGAAAAAAAGTAGCTTCAAGGAACTAGTTTATCCTCAGAATTTACAAATCATAAAAGGGTAGTTAGAGATTACACTGCGTGAAATATTTAGCAGTTTCCTTATATAGAATGATTCTGGACCACTGATACATGTCAACACATCTGAGTGAAATGAACATGTTTACTCAAAGCTTGTCTTCACCRCACACACTCAAACACTCATAGACCCTTCAGTCACTACTGGCATGAGAAAGGCTTTGCTTTCATGCAATTAACTCTCCCATTTTCCATCCCTGCATTATTCTCATCAGATTTCTTTGCATTGTATCTTACTTTACTATTGCTGGATTTTTGGAGTGCCATTTCCATTCCTCTGCCCATTCCCTCTTCGAAAGTGTGACAATCGACATAATGCTTGTTCCCTCCAGCATGCTCTCATGAAATTCCATTGAAACGGAATTTCAAATGCTGTTCATATATATGTTTTTATATTTATATAAAAATTAGCTAGTGATTTAATTTTATCGAAGTTGATGGTTCATAAATTCATACTGTATTATATTTTGATGCTACTTCTGTAGCTGCTGCCGTTGAGGTAATGTAGTTGCTGAAAAGCTTAACGCCATCCTAAGTAATGTTCCTTCCTAGCCTAGATATCTGGAATGACATCTAGGTAAACCATTATGATGTTTAGTATGAATCATGACTTTCACATCTTAAATTATCTGTAACATTTAAGTGATCTTTTTGGTGGATCCTTTCCTGCTCCTTCCTAAGTCCTCCAATGCTCTCCCTCATCCGCTTGCAACTGTCTGCTGGTTTTGGCTGGGATAGAGTTAATTTTCTTCRTAGYAGCTAGTACGGGGCTATGTTTTGGATTTGTGCTGAAAACAGGCCTGATGATACAGAGATCTTTTCAATATTGCTGAGCAGTGCTTACACAGAGTCAAGACCTTTTCTGCTCCTCACACCACCCCACCAGCGAGCAGGCTGGGGGTGCACAAGAAGCTGGGAGGGGACACAGCTGGGACAGCTGACCCCAACTGACCAAAGGGATATCCCATACCGTATGACGTCATGCTCAGCATATAAAGCTGGGGGAAGACAAAGGAAGAGGGGGATGTTCGGGGTGATGGCGTTTGTCTTCCCCAGTAACCGTTACACGTGATGGAGCCCTGCTTTCCTGGGGATGGCTGAACACCTGCCTGCCCATGGGAAGGAGTGAAGGAATTCCTTGTTTTGCTTTGCTTGCGTGCGCGGCTTTTGCTTTCCCTATTAAACTGTCTTTATCTCAACCCACGAGTTTTCTCACTTTTACCCTTCCTATTCTCTCCCCCATCCCACCATGGGGGAGTGAGCGAGCAGCTGTGTGGGGCTTAGTTGMCGGTTGGGGTTAAACCACAACAAACTGACAGATACAAAATTAAAGACTGTCTGTCTTAAAATACACACAGGCACATACATAGCTATAAATAACAGAACAGGATCACTTAAAGGAATTCTAGATGCGATGTAAAAGCAAGTGCAGATTTACAAAGTAGCAGTTAACTGCCAAAATTATATTTAACATAAACATATGCTTTATGTGGTCTTTTAAAGTATTCTGATGGTGTGCTAAGGGTTGTGCTGCTTTGTTCAAGTTGTAGTGAACTCTGAAATTTCTGACTACTTAAAGTACAATAAATGAGTAACTCAGAAAAGTAGAACAAGTACCCTGATCTCCTGTGGCCTTGTGGTTGAATTATTCTGAATTTGGTAGAGTGCAAGCCCCAAATGAAGCCTTCCCATCGGATGGTAATCCCATAACATCTCTTCATTCCTAGTACAGATGCATTGCCGCTTTCAGTGAAGCCTGGGTTTCTCTTCTCTATCTAGCTGCCTACTTTCACAAATCTTAAAGGAGCAGAATTTTTATGTACAAGACCTCTACTACTTTGCCAATATAACTGACCAACAACTTCAGAAACTGTTAGGGGTAGAAGGACACCAGAAAAAGTAATTATGTGAGATCTGTTTTCTTAGAAAAACGAATTAAAAATCCCTACTCTCTATTTCTTCTCTGCTACAGTGAATCAGGCACTTTTCCCTTTAACTCTGTAAGGCAGAAAAGACATAGAAAGACAGACAAGTGAGACTGTTACTATTATGTGAAAGACTGGAACTGGAAATTAATTTTGCAGCAGGTCTAAAGGTGGTGATATTAAACAGCTCGTATATAGCTGTTGACTAAGACAGTGCTTATTTTGGCATACGTACCTGAATTTGACATCCAAGCATCAGAAATATAACTGTGTCCACTCTAACACGACATGCAATTTTACCAGAAATAGGCTATACTTATGTAATAGCCCATCTACTTTTAACTTAGCTACACAGCATGCAAAATATCTTATAATTACAGCAACAAATACACCACCTCAGAACTAATATCTAAGCTCCAATAGATTTAGATTGTTATTTTTTGCCAACATTTACAAATTACAGACCGAACAGTTACCCATATCCAAAGAGTTTTAACGCTCATGTAAATGGCTGAGTAACACATGTACAGAGATAAACATACAGATATCTGCCGAGGGTCTTGGGAGTCTGAGGAGGTCCCTGCTGACTGGAAGCTAGCCAATGATATTCCAATTTACAAGAAGGYCAYGAGGGAAGACCCAGGTAACTACAGACCTGTTAGTCTAACCTCAGTTCCTGGAAAAATTATGGAGGAGATCACACTGGGTGCTGTTGAAAGACATTTAAAGAATAATGCAATCATCAGGCACAGTCAACATGGGTTCACAGAGGGAAAGTCCTGTTTAACTAATTTGATATCCTTCTATGATARGGTCATCTGCCCAGTGGATGAAGGGAAGGCAGTGGATGTAGTTTTTCTGGATTTTAGTAAGGCTTTTGATACTGTCCCTCACAGCATCCTTCTGGACAAGTTGTCCAATTGTGGAATGAGCAGGTTCACAGTGTACTGGGTGAAGAACTGGCTGGATGGCAGGGCACAAAGGGTTGTAGTGAATGAGGCTACATCTGGCTGGTGACCGGTCACCAGCGGTGTTCCTCAGGGCTCAACTCTAGGGCCAGTGCTGTTCAATATCATTCAAATCAGTGATCTGCAGGCAGGAGTTGAATTAGCAAGTTTGCTAATTGGCGGTACCAAACTGGGAGGTGCTGTTGACTCTCTTCAGGGATAAGAGGCCTTGCAGAGGGATTCTAGATAGATTGGAGCACTGAGCAATGATTAATGGGATGAAATTTAACAGGTCAAAATGCTGGATTCTGCACCTAGGATGGAGTAACGCCATGCCAGTTAACGCCAGAAATGCCAGTATAARCTGGGAGAGGAGTGGCTGGAGAGCAGCCCTGCAGAACGGGACCTGGGGGGCTGGTCGACAGCAGGCTCAATCTGGGTCAGCAGTGTGCCCTGGCAGCCCAGAGGGCAAACCGCATCTGGGGTGCATCACACACAGCATGACCAGCTGGTCAAGAGAGGTGATTACCCTGCTGTATTCAGCGTTGGTGCGGCCTCACCTTGAACACTGTGTGCACTTTTGGGCCCCACAATTTAAGAAGGATGTTGAGGTACTTGAATGCATCCAGAGGAGGGCAACAAAGCTGGTGAAAGGGCTGGAAGGCATGTCCTGTGAGGAGCAGCTGAGGACTGTGGGCTTGTCTAGTTTGGAGAGAAGGAGGCTGAGGGGTGATCTCATTGCTCTCTACAGCTTCCTGAGGAGGGGACGTGGAGAGGGAAGTGCTGAGCTCTTCTCCCTGGGATCCAGTGACAGGACGCGTGGGAACGGTTCAAAGCTGCGCCAGGGGATGTTTAGACTGGACGTTAGGAAGCATTTCTTTACCA
>JASVER010000135.1:1997839-2087971 GCA_030449065.1 Oceanodroma leucorhoa | reverse complement strand
GTCAAACACTGGAACAGGCTTCCTAGAGAGGTGGTCGATGCCCTGAGCCTGTCAGTGTTTAAGAGGCATTTGGACAATGCCCTTAATAAGATGCTTTAACTTGGTCTGAATCGGTCAGGCAGTTGGACTACACGATTGTTGTAGTTCCCTTCCAACTGAAATAATCTGTTCTATTCTACACTATTTTCAAAAGATATTACAAGAGCCTGAACAGTGTAGACAGGTTTTGAATAAGAATGCACAAATAATGAAAATTCGCACATGGCACAAAATTGTATTCAACATACTCAGTCTAAAGCATTTTAGATTAGTCAGATCTCTTGCCAGTGAGTCTCTCATTGATAAAATGTATTTCTTATTTTCCTGTTTGCTGCCCTTTAAATAATGTAAATATTCACAGAAAGAAAAGACATACAAAGCAGAATGCCCTTATGGCATTTGCTGTTATGCTACAGAGAAAGAAACTCCTGAATTGATCAATACAATTTAAGTGATTGCAAGATCTTCTCATGTAGTAAACAATACCCTAATTTATAATTAACTTTGCTTTGGAAGCATAATGAAGTTTTTATTCACATCAGTGTATGCATGCACACGTACATGCATACACAGGGGGAAGGGAAGGCTTGGTGCAACACACATAAAGCAAAACCTCAAACCCTGCATTTCCGGTACGAGACTGTCGAAGGCTTTAACAGCCACTCAGATTATACTGAGATCAGCTGAGTATTTTTGCTGAGGTCAGTTCAGCAGGGAGCAGTGCAGCAACCACAGCTCTGACAGCAGCAAGCAGCTATTGCGCAGCACTTTTACCTCTGGGAACGCATGGCGCACTGCAGCAATCACTGGAAGACCGACAGGCAGGGTCAGGATTTCCCACAAGGTGCAGGAGACACATGCGGTGCCTTGTCAAGCTGCCGGCAACAGTTACTCGTGGTCTGCCTCCAGATCGTAACGCGCACTTGAGYAGCACTATAGCGAGAGAAAATGGAGACAGTACAGACCAGGGACACCGTGCACGCAGGGCACCAGTTCCCAAACTCGCACCGGCCGGAGTGGGTCACCGATCACTGCCAGACGGTCACCGGGTACGAGCTGCCCCGGGCCGCCAGCCTCAACAGGGTTACTGCGCACTGTGAGAAATCCGGCCAGACACCTTGGAAACTCCTCCTTCCCCGCTACAGCCTCTTCCAAACAAGTACCGGAAGCCTCAGCGCCGCGGCAGCGCGGGGTCACCGGCGGGACGCAGCCCGTGCCCACCCGCTGCCGGCGCCGCGGCGCGGCGCTCTCAGGGGGAAGCACCGCCCGGGCGGGTCGGGGCCCACCGCGGGGGAGGGGAGGGGCAGGGCGGGGCGGGGCCGCGCCGCCCGCGCCCACGTCGGTGTGTACGTGCCGGAGTGACGCCCGGCGGGCGGCCGCCAAGGAGGCGGGTTGGGCGCCCGGCGGGGCCGCTCTAGCCAGCCGCGGCGGGCGGACTCTGTTTCCTCCGCGCCCGGCCGGCGTGGGCGGGGCGGGCACCTCCTTCCTGTTTCCGCTCGGCAGGCCGGCGCCCCCAGGCAGCGGTACCGGGGGGCAGAGGCGGGGGGCGGCGGGAGGGAAGCGAGGGGAGGCGGGACGGCACGGCACGGCACGGCACGGCCCCCCCGCCCCGCCCCGGCGATGCCTTCCCGCCGCCATCCTCCGCCCCGCCCGAGCAGGGCTACGTGTGCCGGCCGGAGGCGAGCGCTGCCGGGGCGGGCCGCGCTGGGCGCCGTTCCCTCACGGCCTGTCTTTTCTCTCCGCAGGGACCTCGGCGCCACCCTTCCGTCGCTCGAGGCGCCCGGAGGGTGCCCGAGGCGGCGCTGGGCCCCCCCGCCGCAGGTGAGAGCGGCGCGGCGGCCTCCGCAGCGCGGCCGTTGGGAGGGGGCGGCGGGGGCGGCGCGACGGCTGCGCGGGCGGGCGGGAGTCGGCAGGGAGGTGTCCGGGGGGCGGCTCCCGGCCCCCGCTCCGGGCGGAGGGGCTCCGGCCCGAGCCCGCCTGCGCGGCGTGGCGGCCTCCACCGGCGCCCCGCTGCGCGGACCGCGGGCTGCTGGGTGCCGGCGCCGCGCCGTGCTTACGCGGGGTTTGACGTGGCGACTGTTGCTTGTTCGCTGCCCCGGCTCCCTCGCCTCTCTAGTGAAACCCATGGAAAGATAAACCAACTGGGCTCTCTTTCCTTCTCTTCCAAGGAAGCGCAGACACCACTTTTCTTCCACGTAGCAATTTTTTCTTGGTTTTCTTGAAGCTCCGTTGGATGACATGTCTAATTATTTTGTAAACGCTGTACTTCAAGGTAGGGTCAATGCTTAGTTTGTATTGCACTTACTTTCGCATACTGTGTGCTACTTTTAACTTCTAGCAAAGATGAGCTTGCTCTTTAATAACGAAGGATGATGACTAATACTAAAATGGTAATTGGTGTGTACGTGTGCGTTTATTTTTCTGAATACTCATTAGTTTTTTTCTTATTATTCCATAGGGTTTTCCCCATAGAAGAACAGAAAAAATGTTCGATATTAAGGCTTGGGCTGAATACATAGTGGAGTGGGCTGCAAAGGACCCATATGGCTTTCTTACTACAGTTATCTTGGCCCTTACACCATTGTTCATAATTAGTGCAGTGCTTTCATGGAAGCTTGCAAAAATGATTGAAGCCAGGGAGCGAGAGCAAAAGAAGAAACAGAAACGCCAAGAGAATATCGCAAAAGCCAAACGAACAAAGAAGGATTAAACAGGCAAATAAAAGGCCTTCCTTGTGCAAAGAATCCACTTTTTTAATGAAACACTTGTACGTTTTGTGTTGTAACTGTCCTTTGATACTTGACCCTGTTATTTCTTGAAGTATGAAATTTAACCCCTTCAGTGTATTTTGCCTGCTGAGATGATTTGTGTTAAAGTTTGCCCAGGTGACACTTGTTACAATCATTTAATCTGCTACTTGTGTTCTAGTGCAGGTTGCATTTCTAAAGTTGCATGTTAAATTAAAAAATCTGTTGGATGGCTCTGGAGGTAGATTATTTTTTTTTCCTTAGCTAAGCTATGACTTGACAAGTGTCTTAAAATTGTCAAATTATGGGGAAAGTGTCAATGGTAAACCGGATTACAGAAAGGCAGGTTTTGGTATACCTTCAGCAGAGCTGTAGAGATAAGCCAGTTTCAGAGTTAGGTAGCATACCTTACTGATTTTCTTTAAGGACACTGCATATGGCCCTGCGGTTCATTCAGCTGTGTGCCTGTAGGGTCTGCTGTAGTTTCTCTGGTGGTGGGGCTCATCTGCAAAAAGAACCTAACTTAGCTTTTCCCGTTTCCTGAATTATCAGCCATCAACAGTCTTTAAATTCAGCCTAAACTCTAGGAAGCTGATTGCTTGTTCTTAAGACCTTCATTTGTCTTCAGCTACTTGTGTTCTACAAAAGACACTACTGTGTTGTTTGGTTTTTCCCTAGCGGTCACCTGAACACTCACTCCACCTGTAACTAAGGTATTTTCTGCCTTCAGAAACTACTTATGCCTCAAAGAATAGCCATAAATGGGGTGAGACCAAAGGCCCAGGTGGCCTAGTGTGCTGTGTCCTCGTGACCTATAGCAGGTGGCTGCRGGAGAGTACAGGAGGAGGATGTGCACGCTAGTGACAGTAGTGCTTCCTACTTGCTAGCCTTCTGGCTACCTTTGATTTAGGACCTTCTGATCTTTGGGATTTTTGTTCTCATGGCCCTTGAAACTCTGCTGCCTTCCAGGTTGCAAAATGCTGGCATGCTGGAAAAAGTCCAAGTGGGGGTTGTGTTGTAAATATGCCAAAATTACTTAACCTTAATTCCAATTCAGGTGTTTCTAACAGAAGTGATTAATTTTTCAAAGCCTAATTTTTATTAATAGTCTAGTTCTAAAGAGCTTGTGGCAGGCATTGGGTTTTTAGACTTAGCATATTTCTAAACAGCAGCACAGAGTTGTGCTTTCTAGCAACTAGTCCTTCATTATCTTTAAAAATAAAACCTTAAAATAATACCATTGTTCAAATGAGACCTACAGAGCTGGCTGACACAAAGGGGGATTAGAAATGGGGAGTCTTAACTGAAATAACTTGAAGTAAGTATGAAGTATTGTTGATCCTCTTTCAATTTTGTTGGTCAAAGCAAGCATTATTAGAGTATGACATTTTGGCATTTTATAAATACATGGGATTAAGTCTCCACTGTTTTGTGTCAAGTATTGTCAAACGTGTATGTGTTCCACCTTTGATACCTACATAGGTTAAAACACACGGAGAACTGATGAAGGATGCACTGCATAAATAAATTTGATACTTTTTTCAAAAAATTGCGTGGTCTTTATTTTGACTTGAAGCTCTCAAACATCATCTCTAAGCAAATAATCTGCACATTTTATGTATCTAAACTATGGCCAAATAGATCTAATCATTTAGGGAAGTGCCCACATACACCAGAAATAAAAACTAATTTTTTTTTTTCAGTATTAATGACAGTCCCTTGTCCCAAACTCTGTGTGATTTTCTAGCAGCTTTACCAAGTGCTTCTAACCTCTATTATAGTAGTTACACATAGTTTAACTCAGCCTGATTTTATCCTGTGCTTACTGCTGGCTGCAAAGCAAACATTATTCAAATATGTTGATTGTTTTCTTAAATTTGGGTTACAAGAATATCGCTAAGATTAATACAGTGTGTAGTCAGGGTAGTGTCATAGTGATTCCTGTTAAAGAAATTAACTTTTCCATCCACTTGCCAGAGGAAAGCACACTGGCAGTGCCAAAGGAATTAACAAGCATTCTGAAGAACTATCTTAAACTGACACCTAGGTTTAGGAAAATTTCAGTGTACTGATCAACTAAAATTTATTACATCAAAAACAAAAATATTAAATGAGTCTCCAAGGAAAAAAACAATTTAGAATTATTTAAGGAAATAAAGTTAGCTGGAAAACCTACCTATGATTTCACAGGTAACTGATGAACAGCAACTGTCAAAAACAAACTTACCTAGTAACACATCCCATTTTTCACTAAACCCAAACATTTTACAGTAGTTTGTCATGATTAAGCCTATTTGAACAGTTCTGCAAAAATAAATGAAACTGCTTTAGTATTACTTTATTGCACACTCACTTATATATGTCTGTTAAAATATTTATCCATTAGCAATATCTGTACATGACAATTGTTTATTTGTTGTGAGTACTACCGCTGCCTGGTGGCATCCAGGAGCCCGGCTGAAAGGTACTCGCAGTGCTTGTTGGATCTTGCGAAGGCTCTTTCTTTCCATAGTAAGGGGCTGATGCGTGGCCTTTAACATGAGTATGAACTGGTTCAGCAACAAGTCCCTCCTTGTATTCCTTGGCCTGAAGCCGCTTGTCCTTTTCAGATACATCTTTGATTTTCTGTTTCATTTCTTCTCTATAATTTTCATTCTTGAGAATCTCCTAAGAACACAGTAGAAAAGTAATTAGATAAATCAGAAGTAAAAGCAATACACAATGTTGGAAGAAAACATTTTAAGCATTGTTTTTCTTAATTTTATAGTCCAAATTTTCAGGTATATGGGTAAAATAAAATGTGGCAAAATTAATTGTTTTTCTACAACCACAATTTCAGACCTAGTTTAAWATGTTCCTAATGTTTTGATCATGTCGTTAAAGCAAAACTGCATTGTGGTGTCCCACTTTCACTATTCTATTGCATCAAAAAGGAAAAGAAATTGAATAACAGTCATCAACAAATGTGAAAATGCATTAAAAACAAGGCTATCTTTTACATTGTTTTCTATGTAGGACTTGCTACTATATAGCTTTATCACCTGCATTTCTTCCTGTAACTCACTATGCCTATGCCTTTAGGTACCTATGCCCCAGGGTGCAGTTTCAGGAGAAACGCATGTGCAACCTTGACTCTGCTAGTACGTAAGCCAAAGCCATGCAAGATTAAGAAATAAATAAATAATAAAAAAATAACTAAAAGAAAGCTAGGACAGAACTGAAACTACTGAGATGGTACTAGTAACCCAGGAGAAAAAACACCGAGGGGAAAAAAGCGCGTAAAAATCACTGAGGGAGACCCTGCCGCAGAGGCTCAGAACACAGCTCAGTAAGGCCAAGGACCAGCACGGTCCAAGGAGCAAGGGCGGCCAACACATCCTCAGCTGATGAGTGCCTGGCCAGCACAGGTGAACTGGGTATTGTGAGGAGGACACTAAGCACAACACTGCTTAGGCGAGCTGTATGTTAACTCTAGGTATCTACCAGGTGTGTTAGCTAAAATAAACGTACTGCATTCATAAAGGGTGTAAAATCATACCTACTGCCTCTGCACAGGTAAAAAATTCAAATAAAGGTGATCTAGTTTTAAAGGTTTACCTCCACCCCTGATAAACTGAAGCAACTGTCTGATGCACGATTGTACTGCAAGGCCAAAAAACCCACCCATGATGTGTATTCAGAAAAGACTCGTACAACTTGCTGATTCAACTTCATGAAGCTCTGCACTGAAACATGGTTGGGTACAGGTTAAAGCTGGAAATTCACTAATAAAGATGACTTGAACTGGGATTTGGCTGCTTCCACTGAGAAATGCTGAGGCATTAGTTGAAGCAAGTGCAATTACTGGCTTGTCCACAGGTATCTAGAAAAACAGCTGTTAGTAAAACCTTGCCATATTGTTCAGAGGAAAACACAAAGAACTCCCAGAGTAAACACAATGAAAAAAGCCCTGAAAAATACTGAAGTTTGGTTTTTATCTGTTAGCATATGTTTCCTATTAGAAGGATGATTTGCAAATTCTGCCAACAAGACTTCTCTGTGCTTTTGTTAGGGCAGATCGTGAAGAGTATTAGAAACAAAAGCAGAAAGGTGATACAAATTTTTGTAACACTTTGAACCATATACAACTTAACTGTAATCCACACCATGTAACAAGGAAGCTGCCAATATCCCTATTTAGACTGGGATACATGAGGAAAAATGCTGAACAGCTTTCTCTGGATTACAAAGTACCTGGAAGAGCTAAGGAGAAACTAGACCAGTACATTTCTCTCTGAGTAGAAGACCATAACATTATTTTAGGAATGACATTAAAATACATGTGATATTGCCAACAGTTGACATAGCAAGCATGWGAACATTTAAGAACATTTAAAACGGCAGTATTTGAAGAAAACCTTATCTTAGAGCTATCATGAAAACTAACACCTTTTTCTGAGTCCTTCATTGCCTCTATACTTAAATTCACAGATGCGCAGAGCAGAGGCAAAACACTTCACATACCTATATAGGATGAAAATACACAAGCAGCACATAAATGACTTTGCAAACTGAAGTGGGGGGAGGGAGAAAATTTTCCCATACTCAAAAATATTGCCAAGCGTAATAAGGTCAAATTTTCAACAGGCAGTATAGCAAAACTTCATTATAACATCTCTCAATTCTGTCCTCGTTTACCACATGCCTGTATAAATCTACCATGACCCTATTGATTTCAAGGGGATTACTCTTACGGTGCTTGTATTACCCCTCTACTAAGAAACAAGGTCATATACCTTTGTGATATCTGAATACTGCATCATAGCCTCTGCTAAAACAGCATGAAATGATTTATTGAAATACAAATGTAATTCACTTACAGTGAACAGCTACTTACTAACTTCAAATCTTTTCTAGTGATTACTTTAACAAAGTTATCTTAGTCAGTAACTAAATTCCAAATGCTCCAAGTCCATTTTAAATATTGATATATAATTGTCATCTGGTTTTCAGACTCAAGTAAGGCTCTTTTAATCAGATTTCACTGGCCAAAGTATAGTTGTGATCTAGTAAAATAACCATGTTCATCTTGAAAAAAGCATGAGGAATGATCCTCATTAGCAAACACAGAAAAAAAAATACTGAAGTGACTTGTTCAGAATCTTCTATACAATCCACACCAGCACAAAAATTTTTCAAGTTCAAAGTATCTGCACGCATCCATTTTATGCATTAAATTCATGCCACTAACACGTACACTGAAGTTAGGGTTCCTGTGCTCAAACTAAAGAAAATGTGAATCGGGAATCTTGTGACAATTGGCATGTTAGAAAAATTGGGTTAAACAGATAAGTTTTCTTAGCATAATCATCTCATCCTCTGATACTGTCAAGTTTGTTCTCTGGAACTCTTTCACAGGCGCTGAGTCCTTCCTGTTTCTAATATTATCACCAGCAAATACTTCATTCTCAATTCTCACTGGAACATATACTTTTTTTTTTTTAAACATTGTGATTGTATTTCTAAATACTATTGGTTCAATTACCATAGCCACTGCAGTTTGAAGCAGTTATGAGACTGAAGTTTCCCTGCCATTACAGGCATTTAAATAAAAGATCCAAGTAGTTCCAAATTTGAATAGGATAATCAACTTGGTTAAAAATGCAAATTTTAATGAAACTATTGCATGCACGCTTATGGAAGGAATTATCCTTATAACACACTAGAAATGTGCAGTGTCTTTATAACTAATCTTCCAAATTTGGCTTCAGTGTATCTGCCCGGCTCACTGCAATTAAATACAGTGAGTGTTAGAAAGGTTCCTCCCCAGACACCCTCCTGGTTCTACAGGGCTTCCTATCACCTGCTGAACAGCAGTAGAGAATCTGACATCTGCTGGGCTCTTCTACCCATGACAAGTAGTCTGTAAATCTGTGTGGCACCACAGGCTCTTCCAACTCACCTGCACACAGCTATGTTTTCGCTTTGAGGCTCCATTGATACCCAACCCTTTACTGTTTGATACAGACATCTGCTGGAAATACAACACAGCAGAGAGAAAACAAGCTAGGAGGTTCCTGGAATGTGTGGAAGATAGCTTCCTGACACAGCTGGTGAGGGAGCCAACTAGGGAAAGCACTCCACTGGATCTATTGCTTGCTAACAGAGAAGGACTTGTGGGTGATGTGATGGTTGGAGGCCGACTTGGGCATATCGATCACAAAATGATAAGAGTTTTTGATTCTGGGAGAAGTAAGGCAGAGGAGGTCAGCAGAACTGCTACCTTGGACTTCTGGAGGGCAGACTTTGGCCTGTTGAGGAGACTGGTTGACAGAGTCCTTTGGGAGGCAGTCCTGAAGGGCAACGGAGTCCAGGAAATCTGGATGCAGGAGCAGGAGCAGGCCATGCCCATGTGCCAAAAGACGAGCCGGTGGGGAAGAACACCAGCCTGGCTGAACATAGAACTTTGGCTGGAACTCAGGAAAAAGAGGAGAGTTTATGACCTTTGGAAGAATGGGCAGGCAACTCAGGAGGAGTACAAGGATGTCATGAGGTTACGCAGGGAGAAAATTAGAAGGGCCAAAGCCCAACTAGAAATTAATCCGGCTACTGCCCTAAAAGCTAATAAAAAATTTTTTTATAAATATATTAGCAACAAAAGGACAGCTAAGGAGAACCCCCATACTTTATTGGATGCGGGGGGAAACAGAGTGACAAAGGATGAGAAAAAGGCTGAGGCACTTAATGTCTTCTTTGCCTCAGTCTTTAATAGTAAGACCAGTTGTTCTCCGGGTACCCAGTCCCCTGAGCTGGAAGACGGGGATGGGGAGCAGAATGAAGTCCCCAAAATCCAAGGGGAAATCATTAGCAACCTGCTACACCACTTAGACACACACAAGTCTATGGAGCCGAATGGGATCCACCCAAGGGTACTGAGGGAGCTGGTGGAAGTGCTCACCAAGCCACTTTCAATCATTTATCAGCGGTCCTGGCTAATCAGGGAGGTCCCAGTTGACTGGAGGTTAGCAAATGTGATGCCCATGTACAAGAAGGGCTGGAAGGAGGATCCGGGGAATTACAGAACCTCGGTGCTGGGGAAGATCATGGAGCGGTTCATCCTGAGAGTGCTCACAAGGCACCAACAGGACAACCAGGTGATTGGGCCCAGCCAACACGGGTTTATGAAGGGCAGGTCCTGCTTAACCAACCTGATCTCCTTCTACGACCGGGTGACCCGCCTAGTGGATGAGGGGAAAGCTGTGGATGTGGTCTGCCTGGACTTTAGTAAAGCCTTTGACACTGTCTCCCACAGCATTCTCCTAGAGAAGCTGGCGGCTCGTGGTTTGGACGAGTGTACTCTTCGCTGGGTAAAAAACTGGCTGGACGGCCGAGCCCAGAGAGTTGTGGTGAACGGAGTTAAATCCAGTTGGCGGCCGGTCACGAGCGGTGTTCCCCAGGGCTCAGTTTTGGGGCCCATCTTGTTTAACGTCTTTATCAATGATCTGGACGAGGGGATCGAGTGCACCCTCAATAGGTTTGCAGATGACACCAAGTTGGGCGGCAGTGTTGATCTGCCTGAGGGTAGGAAGGCTCTGCAGAGGGATCTGGACAGCCTGGATCGATGGGCCAAGGCCAACTGCATGAGGTTCAACAAGGCCAAGTGCTGGGTCCTGCACTTGGGTCACAACAACCTCAGGCAATGCTACAGGCTTGGGGAAGAGTGGCTGGAAAGCTGCCCGGCAGAAAAGGACCTGGGGGTGTTGGTTGACAGCCGGCTGAACATGAGCTGGCCAAGAAGGCCAACAGCATCCTGGCCTGTATCAGAAATAGTTTGGCCAGCAGAACTGGGGAAGTGATCATCCCCCTGTACTCGGCCCTGGTAAGGCCCCATCCCGAATCCTGTGTTCAGTTTTGGGCCCCTCACTACAAGAAAAACATTGAGGTTCTGGAGCGTGTCTAAAGAAGAGCAACAAAGCCAGAGAAGGGTCTAGAGCACAAGTCCTGTGAGGAATGGCTGAGGGAGCTGTGGTTGTTTAGCCTGGAGAAAAGGAGGCTGAGGGGAGACCTTATCGGTCTCTACAGCTGCCTGAAAGGAGGTTGTAGCAAGGTAGCGGTCAGTCTCTTCTTCCAAGTAACTAGCGATAGGACAAGAGGAAATGGCCTCAAGCTGCACCAGGGAAGGTTTAGATTGGACATTAGGAAAGATTCCTTCATCAAAAGGGTTGTCAAGCATTGGAACAGGCTGCCCAGGGAAGTGGCTGAGTCACTATCCCTGGAGGTATTTAAAAGACATGTAGATGTGGTGCTTAGGGACATAGTTTAGTGGTGGACTTGGCAGTTTAACGGTTGGACTTGATGATATTAAAGGTCTTTTCCAACCTAACCAATTCTGTGACTCTATGATTCTGCTATCTTAGTAGTGGTAACAGCTGCATGAACAAAGAATGAAAGATGGCCTGCTTATGGGGGCAACACAGCCCCAGACATGTTGCCGTCTTCCAAGTGCATTACTGCAAAAAGGATCAGGCTATATTTCATGGCACTGGCATGAAATTTCCACTTTTCTTGCAAACTATATTTTTGTTTAAAGCTCTCGCTTAACTCTGGCAGCTGAGATGTATCACTAAGCATCCTCTGCTGCTTGGAAACTGTATTCACCTCTACTCCACAGAAGGAGAAAAATCTACAAGTTTGTCTCTAGTCAAAGGACTTTCTAGGCTGTACTGGAAGACCTGCTTTGTAGGCTGAAATTTGGAATGGAGCATTCTTTCACTCTTAAAGGATCTCATATTGTTGCAGTTTTCCCTTTTCTGAATAAACTAGTAGCCTTACAAAATAAATAAAATCAGTTCCTCCTGGTAGGAAAATGTCATAAATAGAAAAGAAGTTTCTCTAGACGTGCTTATTCCTTCAGCTGGGGTCTTGCTCAGTAGTGACTAGCCTTTGCTAAACACTTCTTGCCAGTCTGCTCCACAGGCAAATACCTGTACTTAACACTTTCTACCCTGCAGCACCTCCTGAACCCCACAATCTGAGGAACTCCTCCTCCCCTTCCTCTTACCTCCTTACTGTTTCCCTCTCAGTCCTCAAGTCAGCCATCCATTATAACACCACGTGCCTCTCATGGAGCATTTTCAATCTCCTGAAGGCAAAGGGCAATCCAAACTTGTGAACAAGTAGCTCTGGGGATGCAGGTGGCTAGACATACAGTACCAATGTAACAATGTCCAAGAGAGATTATTTAAAGGTTATTTTAACAGACCGGTACTTGTTTTGGTTTTGTTCTTTCCAGATGATTTTCTAAAGACACCATACCCAAACCTATAAATACAAGGGGTTTATGTATTATTAATTTCGAGCAAGATGTCACATTTCATTTCAGATGGTTTTGTATTTTGATTAAATTAAAAATAAATAGCTTCTCTATGTTGTCTTAGAAACTATTCCAATTTCCTAAGTTATCTTAATTATATATGTTGAAATACTCATGATTTCTCTTGATTTGAATAAGGTTAGCTAACTATTATTTGATGCCAGAACTGAGAAACATCTGGACAGATTAATGTTCTTTGTTTGAACTGCACAGACACAACATATTCATAGAATGTTTGCATTTTGGTGTAACTAGTTTGAATATTTTATGTTTAATCATGAATGAACTTGAACTTTGAACTCTGACTGGTAAAAATTCATATATACAAATTAGCAAAAATTTTAAAAATGACAAATGGAAAGGAAAAAGTCTGTTTTGGAACAGTATTAAAAAGTTGATTGTTATAAGACAATTTAACATGTCAGAATTTTTTCTTCACTGACAAATTAACTAAAAGTCCAGCAAAGTGCTAGAAGTTAAGCCAATTCACCTGGTTTTATAATATTGCCAACTGGTTAACTAAACTCCATATTCCAGTTCAACAAGTTAAATAGGCAAGATGAAATAATTGGATATTACATCATATTTCCAGGTAGGAGGCAGAGAGAGGACTTCATAACTGGGAAGCACTGAATGTTCTGATCCAGGGCAGGTCTTGTTAACTCAGCAACTGAGCATGAGCTCAGCAGTGCCATGTTGGGAATAAGAAATAATGTGGTAAATGAAGGGCTGTGCCAGCGCATGGCAAAAACAGAAGCAGTTTGAATTAGAAAAGTGTATCTGGCTTTGCTAAAATACTTACTTAAATCAAGCACTGGGTCAACAGACTGCTAATTTTGTAAAGAACATACGTGCTAAATACCTTTGGTTAATCGACAATCAACATTAGTCAAATCAATGTAAAGTTTGCTTTATTCAGGTTTAGTTTTCGAGCAAATCTCTGATCAGTTGCAGTTTTAAAATATGGACCGTGTTCTGTGCACTCAATATGACTTTTTAGAATGATGCACCCTGCATAATTCAAAAGTAAACTGATCTGACTGACCTTTGCTGGATACATCACAATTTACAGCATCTCTTATTGTCTAGGCTTTGTAGAACAGCTTTTTTGACCTTTGAACATAAATCAGATAAATTATCCAAACAAATTACTAAACTAACATCGCTGCTGTTTTAGAACAGCTACTTTTGCTTGCAACCTGCAACAACCCCTTAAACGTAAGCAGATACAGAGACAGACCTCTAATGGTCCACAGGTTTTTGAAACGGGAAACTCTGACTCCCATTCTATTGTAAGGGAAAGGTAATTCCTTAGGATCATCTGTTATAGTTCACTCTAGATAAAGGCTGTTTGTGCAGCAAGCAATGTAAATGAGAAGTGCACTAATTCTTTGGAATCAATCAGTAACAGCACAAAATCGCAATTAAGGTTTAAAGCACTCCACAATTAATGTGTAAGTGTTAAACCAACATATTGATTACAAATATATGTACAAATACATGCTTTGATGACAGCCTAATATTTAGTTTTAAATGCAGTGCTAATACCACATTTACTACAAAGCTAAATCAGCTAAATACTAATTCTAACTCACAGCAATTTTGTTTATATCATATCTACAGAGAAGCAATGCTAACTATTACTAAATTACTGTATTGCTACTTCTCAGCTACAGAATCTCTGGCATGAGCTGACATAGTCTCTAGGGCACCACAGTGTAGCACACATTTATTTGGCAAGAACATGTAATGAGAGGCAAAAGGAAGAGAAAAGGCACAGACACTGGAATGTAAAGCATGTCGGCAACACACGGAGTCAGTAGGGGCTTGAATTACTTTTATAATACTGCAAAGATTTTTGTACAGAACTACGTATACATTCAAGATCACAGATGAAACTGTGTAGAAGCAGCAAAAATCACAAACTAGCCTGGCACCACTGCACTCTGCCCTGAATAAAGGGCAATGCATAGCCTTGATGCCCACAGAGCAAACAAGGAACTGTAGCTGTGACTCAGTCCCAGCTTGGTCCTTGCTTTCCCCTTACTCTACATATGATGTAATCTGTACCAGACCTCTTCCTGGTACACGTTACTTCTCCCTCCACCCCCATTCAGCTGTGCTGACAGTGAATTAGGAGACAGAGCCAACGCTCCATGCACTCCTCCCACACGAAGAGGAGTAGCAGAGCGGCAGCAGCTCTCTCCCTTGCAGCCTTGGGATTTGCAGCATAGGCAAACTGGAAGTAATGGGACAAATTGGTGCCTTGATACTCTTCTGTGGAGGCTGACAAGCACCTATGTTTCAAACCTGAGAAGGTTAAAGTGAGTAAGAGGGAAAAACTCTAAAAGATGATGGCTTCTTCAAGCTCTCAATTTTTATTTTTTTTTGACTGACTTCTCTGACCACTTACTTCTATTTAGATCTTTGTAGCTCAGCTCTTTATATATTGTCACATTTTACTGCCCTTTCATACTGAGTAATAATCCTCTCTGGAATCATGCACAATTTACTATGCAAAATGCTATTTAGTGCAAGTCAAGACATTTGAATATGTCCCAAATTTTCAATCCTGGTTGTGATGCTGGACAGCAATGGTGGAAAATATTTTCCTCAGAGAGCCATTTATCCCTGTGCTTTTTTAATAGCATTTCCCAGAACTGTAAATCATATTCTGCAGCTTTTGGGGGCTTCAGGAGTAAAATACTCATTTGCTAAGCCCTATTCTCTACACAAGAATGTACAATCTCCATGTCAGAGTTCTCATTTTAAAACTTCTCAACTGAAGCATCTGAAAGAAGATGGAAGCAAAACTATAACGTGCAATCCTAACAGTGTCAAACAAAGAATTTTTGTAAACTGCATCCCATTCTGGTTGAAGGAATGTGATTTCTATGTAAACTGATCTCCATGACTGAAGCTAGATTTGATCATATCATCTCTCAAATAAATAATACTTATGAGGAAATAAATGGGGAAAGTGGGTATGCATTGTGGCAACCAAACAGAATGTAATTTCAATGTAATTATTCTGGAAGGAGAGGAGGGAGAAACAGTCATTGAAACCTTATGCTTATTACAACTCACTGAAGTACATTTTTCCTCCCTTGACAAGGAGGTTGTCAAAACAGATAATTATGGAAATGCTAGAAATAGTTTGAAAGAAGACAGGAGCTGTCACAAAAAGTTTCTTTTTTTAACATTTCACCTTCTGTCCAACTGTGCAATTCAGAAGCCACTTAGTTTTATTACTGTGTAACAGGTACATAATGCATGAGAAAAGCAGTCATTTACTGTGGTTTTCTATTTCAAACTATTTTCAGGCTCTTGACACTAATTAAAGGAACATGCAATTCTACTTTACTTCCCATGAAATATTAACATACACACACATGCAGCAGTGAGGTTCCAATTTAAACTGAGAATACATGTAGCTATGCAGCCCTGTGTGCACTACAGAGGAAGCGGCATCTAGCTTAACAGTAAAGTGACTTCTAGTACAAAGACCTATGTTCACAGAGTAGCATTACTATAGGTACACCTCTGGCAATTGCATGATATCACATTGGCAGGTTCAGAAACAAACCACATTTCTCTCCATACCAGTTCCTCTAGGCATTGCCATAAGAACCCTCTCTGGTCTTTTCTCAAGCATTTTCTGGAATCCCAAGATAGTCTGTAAATTTATTTCTATCTCCATTCTACAGACAAGGCCATAAACAATGCCAAGTTACTCAGATACTCTTGAATCTCAGGACACTGTCAGAAGTAGTGCGTAGCTACAAGGTCTGTTATGGGAAAAAATAAGGGTTAGACTTCTAAATACATTCAGGTACCTCGTGTTACAGACAGTAGGATTTTTTAAAAGCCCGTACAAATCTGATGCCCTCTGAAAGCAGAAATACTAAAGAAATCAAATAGAAGTTAGGCACAAAAAGGTTTAAAAAAACTCACTATACGCCTGGTATTATTAAGGTTTGCTACATCCTTAAAAACATGCCTCTTAGTTCCTCCCAGGTTTAGAAGCTGAAGACTCAATGTGTCTCAGATACCAGATATCTAAACCAATTTTGATATGACTCCCACTGTTTATGAGGGGGAAAACCTGGCTGTGTGTTACATACACACTGATTGCATACAGATGAGACAGATAGAGAGGTAGATACTCTATTCAAACAGGCACCATAACCAAAGCCTTATGGAAAATAACAATTTCTTTCATTAGTATTTTTAACATATTTACATAATGCTATCTCAAATTTTAAATAAACCCTTTTTTTTAAAGGGAACGTCACGCAGAAAGAAAACAGGAGATGTAGAACGCAGCAAAGCTTGTGAATGTCATGCAAAGTTGCCTATCAACAAAGTGCTGAGAAATCTCGAGAAGTTCTTATCAGCAGAACTCTGCTTGAAATTCACGAAGGTGCATAAAGAGTGAGACAAACCCACAGTGGTACTATAGGCGTTTGTCCTGGTTCCAGCTGGGACAGAGTTAACTCTCTTCCCAGTAGCTGGAGGGGGTGCTGTGTTTCAGGTTTGGTAATGAAAGGAACGTTGATGGCCCATTGATGCTTTGGTTGTTGCTGGGTGGTGCTTGCACCAGGACTTTTCACCCTCCTACGCTCTTCCAGGTGCAGGGGGAGCTGGGGGGGAGCACAGCCGGGGCGGTTGACCCAGCTGGCCAATGGGGTATTCTATACCATGTGACGTCATGCTCAGTATAAAACTAGGGGAAGGCGGGGGGGGCTCTGGTGTGTTCAGGACATGCGAGTTCGTTCGGGACACGCAGCGGGTGAGCAGTTGCACTGTGCATCGCCTGCTTTGTATATTCTGTTATTATTGTTGTTATCACTGTTCTACTTTGTTTTATGTCCATTATTAAACTGTTTTCACCTCAACCCGCGAGGTTTCCTACCTCTGCGCTCCCGATTCTCTCCCCCATCCTACCAGAGGGGGGGGGGGTGAGCGAGTGGCTGCGTGATGTTTAGTTGCAGCCTGGGGTTCAACCGCGACAGTCTTACATTGTTTAACATCTTTTAAATTTGGGAACTTCCGCTTTGGTGATGGAACAGCAATATAAGCCCCAAAAAAGAAGTCCTGAAGAGAAGGATTTTCGCTCTGCCTCCCAAGAGCATTTTTTCTTTCTTTTGCAACCAAGATGTGAAAAATCCAAAATATAAAGGTGCCATGTTTTAAATCAGGAGTGAAATCTGTAGCCAGAAGGAAAACTGGGAGGTAGAGTGTATGCAAGACAGCACATTTACATTTACCTTACAACCTAGTTGATGAGCCATACTGAAAGTGGACTATGGCTTGAAAGATGGAAGGGAATAGTCTCTTAAAGAAATAATTTCCATGGATGGAACATCACTCCTATAAAACAACTGCTATATCCCAAGACAACTTTTTTTAATAAATTCCGACAACATTAATGCTTAACAGGTAAACTAATTTGCATGTAAAGTGATAAATTATTAAATCTGCTTCCACAAAATAGCATTTGGTTAAAAATATTTTAGTATTTGTAACCTGTAAAACATTTTCATTAATTTAAAACTGTAAGCTCTCCAGACAAGGACACCTTTCCTATTTGCCCCAAAACATGCTACATACATCTAGTTTCTYATATACATAATAAAGAAATGTAATAGTCTACTTGATTATTCATCACTTGTTAAATTAGTTAAAATATAATTTACAGCTGCACAGGAAAAAAGGTAATGACAAATCTTCCTCAGCCAAGCATATATGACTATACATAATATACATAAAGGGACAGATGACAATGCTATAGTAATGCAAAAATATACATATACAAGCTCAGATTCTCACCTGTTATAAAGCAGTATGTGTATATGTATGTGTATGCATGCTTACAGCAGGTGCAGATGTGAACCAAAATTCTCTATAAAGATGGACTCCCTGATTACCATAGGAACAGAATATGTTTAAACGCAACATAAGAAACAACTTAATCTGTATTCATTTGCAAAGTTATCAACCTCATCATAACTGAGTTGAGAATGAGACTTGGCATATTTCAAGCTGTAATAAAATCAAAAGGCAACCAACTGTTTCCAGTATCCCAGAAGCTGGCTTTTAAAACCCAAGGCTTCCAACCACTAACATGCCTTACATTACTTGTCAGTTTAGAAATAGCCGAGACAGCGTTCTTCAGTTATGACTAGCCCAGTACACAGAAGTCTAAGTGACTTCCTCCAAAAATGGGGAAAAAGTGGTGGGGGCGCAGGGAGGAAAGAAACCGTTGAGTATGTGAAACACTTAACACTGAATAAGCTGTCTTTTGAAGACAATGGAGTATTCTTCCATTAAAAAGAAAAATCTAAAGAAAAAGAGATGTAAAACAATTTCTTCTATGAGAAAGCTTTATAATGGAAACAAAAAAAGATCAGTTAGGTGCTTGTGGAAGAAAAAATGGCCTGAACCCAAAACATTATCCAGTCTTAAGAACACTGTCAACAGACTTAGCTGGTGTCATGACCCAGCTACCTTGACCAAGGTAAGGAAGGACAACTCATATTCATTCTCTCTTAAGTGACTGACATGTCATGATGATAATGAATCACATTTTGTTGGTCTACAGTATTCATCAAACCACTGGTTCCCAAAATGTGGTCATCAGTGCTATCAGTAAGATCCACCTGATTTGTGAAGCCATATCTCTGCAATATTTTCAATTAAAGTTTGATCATAGAGGTCATCATGAGACCTGATAGCCTAAGCAGTTTGGCAACCTCTATAATCCATAGCTGAGAGCTGAATAAAAGACAAGTTTGATAAATATAAAAAAAAMCCCCAAACATAAAATACTAAAGAGGGATGGCAGGCAAACAGAGTAGAGAATGGGAACAGAAATTTTAATAAAGTTTAACATATGTCATTTGATACTACAAAGGAAAAAAAAAGATGATGGGCAAAGGACAGGAGAAAAAGGAAAACCATTCAAAAAAGAAAGTGGTACTACAGACCACAAAGGTAGGAACTTAGGCACAGCTCCAGAAACTTATGCTTTAGGAACTGTAATGCTGTTTTGTGATGTTACAATAAGACGTTGACAGTAAAATGTCATTAAAGTAAAAATGCAAAATTTGTGGGCTTTGCATCCTTTTCCAGAAATAGTCTAGTCTCATGAGAAATATGTGAAAGAACAAGGAGATTTGTTATACAGGGTTTCAACATGAAATATGGTCACAAATATTCCCTCGTTCCATAGCTGTCAAACAGCAGTTTACCATATCAGCATTACTGTCAAAAAAAGAATATAATACAGAATAGCAGCCAGTAAAGTTTATGTAGCTAAAACACTAAAGCCAATCAGTCCTACAAATAGGGACCAAACAGTATTCTATACTTCACTAGTATAATTATATTTATAATGATGTTGTGGTTGAAGGGTTTGTGGTATAACAGCTTCAAATCAGGAGAAAAGTAGATCACACATATCACCCTACACTAATACAGAAAAAAAAATTAAGCTGCACCATCACATATTTAAAATGTGACTGCAGCATTATTTTCAAAATATTAGCAAGAATTTTTAACATACATGTATTTGAACTACCTTTTCTTATACAGGAAAAAACAATTTAGAGATTATTTGTAAGAAAAGATAACTATTTTTCAAATTCCTGGTATACCACTTCTGCTCTGATAGGGTCAATGCACAGCCCTGCAGGTAAAGTACCTAGCTGCTAAATTATTTTTCAGATCTATTACCTCATGAAACTGAAGGTATAAGCAGTCCTGTAACTCTGAATGCACCATTACTCCCAATAATATTTCATTCTCCATAAATTGCTTTTTCTGGAAGGTAAAATATTTAGAACACTATTGATCCACAATTCTCTCACCTGTGGAGGCTCCTTACTCCCTATTTTGAAACAGAACCAACACCTCCAGCACCAGGAGGAGCTTTATTGCATCAATTCCAAACCCAAGGCTGCCCGCGTTCTCTGGAGCAGGTTTATCTTAGCACAATTATCATGGCAGTCTGGCTCATGGAAATGATAGGACAAAAGACATGCAACACCCCCCATCTTCAAGTATCACACGAGGTGGTAATTTCAACAATAAAAGTTGTATGTATACACTTAGTATGAGCCAGAGCTACTTAAAAGGAGATCAGTCCAAGCTTGGACAGAGCAACTGCTGTAGTATCACTTCTGCACAAGTAAATAGGATGAGGAGGGAGGAGAGGGGGGGGAAAAAAGAAAAAAAAAAAAATAAAAAATCACACTTAACACTTCCCCGAACGTTAATGCAAAGCAAAGTGTGTTAATTTGCTTTAAGTCTTAAAAAGCTTTGGGGATAAATTTAACTTAAAATTCTTCCATTCATGGGTGTATTATAGCCCTTATTGTCTCTACAACCTCAGTGGCAAGCGCAAAACAGAGGCAGAGAGAATTAGTTGAAAAGCTGTAAGTTGTGTGGGAGCTCATTTCAATGAGTTATGGCTTGTAAACATCAGCTGACAAGCTTCCCCAGGTCATCTTAACATAGAGGCAGGCACGACAACTTTTCACAAACCAGTATATTCCAGAAGATCTCAGTGACCAAATCTTTGGCTAGAGCATGCCAACATACCTTCACTGAATTTGACACAGTTATTCTTACTGATGCAAGTCAAGTATCTGCTTCTGCGTGTGTCAGTTTGAATCTTCTGTAGTAAACCATGCCTCACCTACTCACTCATTCCTAGTTGGTGCTTAGCAACTTGTAATACAAATCCAGGGCAAGTAGTGTATGTGCATGCGTGTGTATACACAGATCAACAAACTCGTTCCACTCTTTACAAACTCATGAACATGAGAGGCTGTGGGATATTTCCCTGCTTCATTCCATTAGAAACCACCTACAGAAAAAGTCATGGCTGCAACTCCTCCATCTCATTAGCACTGTAAACTGTTAGTGCAGTTCGTTTTCCTGTACTGATGAATCCACTGGCAACGGGATTTGAAACCTGCATTTTAATGTCAACTACCATTAAAAAAAAACTTGCATTAATACACAGAGGGCCTATTTTAAAAATTCATAGCAGTGATTTCAGAATTCATTTAATTAAAGAAACTCTTGAATGGCCATGATGATCTTAAAGAATCTATGTAGATCATCTTAAAGAATTCACAGAGATAAAAGTAACAACTAAATAATATTGGAATTTATATTTCCACTTGCTTTTGTTTTTCCTAAGTGTTAGATATCTAGTCAGTGTATAATTTCATCAATTAGGCAAGCAACATACTAAATTCTCTCCCAAAAGTGACATAGTACTGGACAGATGAGTCCACTATAAATAATTACTGTAGTTTAATTACAACAATTGAAAATTTAAAGACACTTCATCTCTCTCACCTCAATGGTGGGTGGATCCTTTCTTTTTTTTCTTATCCATGCTGCAAAAGAAATAAAAATCAAATGGATTATTTCAAAGATCACAGATGGTATTAAAACTCAGAATTATGATGAATTTGTAACAGAAAGCAAATGTTTATATAAAAAATTACAATTGAATTTGCCACAACCTGGCAAGCCACACCACTCCCCAAAATATAAAGACCCAAGATGTCACTTGCGGTGTCAATACTGTGTCTTCACAGAAGGAAGGGGGGCGAGGAGATGGCGGGGAAAATCACCTCTCTGAGGAAAGGCTGGGCACAGTTTACATACCACCCTGGCAGCCAAAACAGGGCTTAAAAAGCAGAGCTCACAGCCCAGGCCTGTTGTCGAGCTTGCTATACGGAGCTGAGCTTCACCCTGAGAAAATGACAAGATGACTGCTGAAAAGTATGACAAGCCTTAGACCACTCTGTAGAAAAAGGATTCCTGTATATGCCTCAGGCATGTTAAAGCCGAAAACCTATTTATGTTAGTGCCAACTAGAATTCCTTTACAGAGATGCAAGGTACAGCTCCAAACCTGACTGAGGGACTGCAGAGCCCTGACTGCACTATGTCCTACGGCTGTGTGGGACTACCCACTGCATCGAGGGGGAGGTACTGTTACCAAGGGAAGGCTCCCTCCATCTCAGTCAATTCATGCTGGAAAAGAGAGCAGAGGAATGAAAGCAGTGGCAATGACAATTGTCCTGTGTCTCAGGTTTTCCATGATGAACCAAAATCAATAGACTTATGCCCACTCCCATTGCAAACACTGATGGTTGGTGTGAGACTGACTGGAGGTAGCAATCCAAAGGGACCCCACTGCAGACAGAGAAGCGGCACTCCGTCAGGTCTTGCTTCATTCAGTCGATGAATTATTAGAGATAGCTCCAACTGTTACAGGCATTATTTAGACAAAAAAATTACCTGACTGTGGACAAGGCAATATCCATCATTCTTAAAAAGTATCACTACCGTAGCATTTTTTCATGCCTTTTCAATCCACACAATTGGCAGGTAGCAGGCTGTGTATTTTGTAGACATTTGTCTTTTCTCCTCATATTTTTCAAATGAATGAGTAGCAGAATGCAAGTGGCCAGTATATGAACAGAAGGACAAACATAAGGAAAGCCAGTTGCAAGTGCCGAGACACGGCAGAATGTTCTTTTGCATGTTTGTTTGGATAATGAAGAGTTTTATTACTGTGCTTGAAAATTAGAGCAAAAATTACATTTTCATTATCACCCAGTCAAATTCCTGATCTGACCTGTAGCTCTCTATAAAGTTTCAGAAATGCTTTAAGAAGGAACTATTCCAAATTTTAATTTTCTAATACTATCTGTACTGTATTTTGAGGGGAACTAGGGAATGAGTCAGACAGCAGGTCCAAAATACTAAAAGCTGCACAGAGTCATAATGTCACTTCACTACTGAAAATGCAATTACACATAGGGTGAAACATTAACATCACTCTGCTTCAGCAACATTATGAAACTGGTTTTAGAAGGAATAGCTTCCAATTAACATAAGAACGGAATTAACGGAGCCAAAATGGCATTACGTAGCTTGGAATTTAGCCATGATGGCGAGGCCAACAGCCTTAACTCAAGGTTAATGGTAAAATACCTGTAATGATATGAAGCAAGGTATTGCTTTTGGTTCTTGTCTATCAGATGACAGTTTCTGAAGATGTGTTCTTTTAAATACCATTCTCAAACATCTTTTCTTAAAAGCAGTCCCTGCCTGCTCTTCTCAGAGGTCTTTTGGTCCTAACGAAGATTAGACCCAAATTTGCCATTGTGGAGAAGCGACTGAGCACTGAACAGTCAACACCACCCTTTCTGCAAAATTTTTGTTAGTGGAAAAAAAAAACCCAGCCCATTAAGATAATACAAAATACAACTAAATGACTTTCTATTGAATCTATAGAACTAGAAAACATTTTGCATGTACCTGTAGCACTTTCAAACATTTAAATTTTATAAGGATTTCCAAAAGCAAAATCTGGCAAGATCAGAGACTAAACTGGCATTACTGAGGCTGGCACTTCTCAGCTGGTAGCCTTGCAGACACTCTTTGTAAAAGGACCAATGATGCTATTAGAGAAAATCATAGCACACAAGCCTTTCCTCCTGACAGAAGTCATCTTTGTCTGTACGTAGCCACAGTTCCAGCATCATCCAGAAAAGCAAGGAAGTGGTAGAGGTATCAGATATAGTGAAGTACGTATACTAGACACTAACTCATAAAAGATACAGCTGGAGAAAAAAAGGAAAAGTAGTAGTATAAATTGTTTCGTAAAAAATTAAGTCTTAAACCTTCAAAATTTAAGGGATTACTTTCAACAAAGTATCATCTTCTGCCTTGCCATGCCTTGCTTCTGTCACATGGAAGTACAGTACCACTGGATTCAATTCCACAGCTCTCAGCACCTAAAAATTGCTTCATTTTTTTGAAATTGCCAGTATTTTCTTAAAACACCAGCTGCATTTTAACTTCAACTGATTACAATCAGTGATTCTTACAGAAAAATTCTTAAAATTTGAAATCCTACAAAAATTAAGCTGCAGTTAGAAACTACTGCTGAAATATAACCATTACAATAGATTTTCTTTCCACAGCAGATGGGACTTTTAGGCAGTTATTTGATTAATGATTTTCAGATGAATGGAATACTTCTATTAAAAGATTTTATCATTTAATTATCTGCCTCAGTTTAACAAGCCACAGACAGAACAGTGAAGGGTAACACAATGACACGTGTCCTGTGAACAGAAGCTGTGAAGCAAGGAGCGTTACGCAACACATTTTCATTCATTAATAGATCTCAATTAGTAACAACATTCAAAAGCAACAAAACAATCCTCAATTTAGGAAGATTTCTCGTATCAAACATTCAATTATCAGACTGTATCTATTTAAATACACAAATAATGCACACAACTATAACATTGTGCTATTTTTCTTTCCAGCAATAACAAGCATTTGAATGCATGGTTTTATAGGAGCTATCAATATTCCTTCTTTCTAATATACGTCAGAACTACAAATCTTTTCCAGTTTAACCCTAAATAAGATTTGCTGAGACAAAGATTGGATACCGTTTTCCAAATAACTATAGGTAAATTCATTTTAACATCTCTAATGAGCTGCATTAGAAAATAATTATTTAATGAAAGATTCCTTCACTGCTATGTAGCTGAGGGAGAAATACAGTAACAAAATTTACTAAAATCTCTTTATAGCCATATGATTAAGTTAGTTAGCTTTAATATATAATATTCCCTCTGTGCAAATCCATTTCTGAAATATTCTACGTAAAGCACAGCTCAAGATATATTACAAGATTAAAAGCAAAGAAAACATCATCTGAATTGAGTATATTTTAGTATATTGTACTTTAGCATCTAATAGTTTTATCAGTCTTTCAAAAGCAATACATTTTTCCAGTAATTCACCTGGTCACTCCTCAGTCTTTGGGGAGAAGAATGGGAGGACTCTAATATATTTAATCCCCACCATTTTCAGGTGGTTCTCTTTCAGACAGAAAATTTAAAAAGCCTTTCAATTTTTTCTAAGGTATCAACGATATTTTGAGCATCCAACACAAGGTTCAAAAAACCACCAACACCTCATAGCTCAGACATAAGAGAAATTCATGGTAACAATTAAAGGAAGAATGAATGTATAGAAAATATAGCCAGTGGTTTACTACTGAGTTAGCACTAATTTTAACAAAATCCAAGTAAGTGCTATCCTGAAATTAAGACATTTTGCATTCTCTTTGAAAAATATAGTCCATGTATACAATTTAGCAATGGAAAAGCTCTCCCACCTTTCTTTGTGCTCTCCATTACGCTTTCGGTCAATGCAAGTTTAAATTACTGAACATGTTTATACCACAGTTAAATATTTGTTGATGGAAACAAGGCAGGTAGATGCTTTATTACATATTATTTGAACACCATATGCCCACATGCATACACTTATTTAAAAAGCGTCCAGTGACAGTTATAGCTGGAAAAGATTTCTACATGAACACTCCCATTCCCTACACTAACAAAACAAAATGCCCTCACCATTGTCAGACAAGATGTTTTAAACCTGGCAAAGTAGAGACGGTAACATGTATGTACTAAGTGCAACCAAAACATGCTTCCCTGCTCCCCAGAGCTTTGGCAAAATGAATAATTGCTTCCATTTCAAACTAATTATGCTGCTGCTTCTAATTTTATCTGGATGGCACTTCCTGCATTCTGTACTTATTGTAATGCTACTTTTGTCTAAAAGGAATTTTGCAAGATAGCTGGACATTTCCTACCTTGAGACCCTGGCATTCTTTCATCAGTGCTCATTTGCATTCTCATTAGTATGCATGAGATTTTCATTGAACTTTAAGACTCCTACTGGCACATAACGCACTGTAATGAGTGTAAAAGTGAACATGTAAATTAAGACTCCCATTAATCACTAAATGTTACCAGGAAAGGAAAAAAAAAAAAAAGGCTAGGAGTAGATGGGCAATAAAATGCTGCATGAAGCATGCAATCTCATGAATCTCTATAAGTATGTAAAATTACTGATCTCCTCTCAGAAGCACTATTGACATGTCCTGAGGAGGTAAATTACACATTCTACAGTAGGTGAACATTCAGAATTAACATTACAGAAAGGTTATCTGTTGTGTGCATCCATATTGCCCAGGGAAAAGAAAAGTATGCACTCCCACTTTGTAGTAAAATGTAAGAGGCTTCACCTAAACAAAAACAGGTAATATTTGTATTGTGTGTACAGATTATGTTCTAAATTCAAAACTACAGTACAAATGGAAACACACTTCTGGATTTTTAAAACAAAAATAGACTTAATTTTCTGTGCACAAATAGYTAACACTAAGGCTAAGGAGAACACAAGGGATTATGATTCTTTCTTTTAATACTGAGCATGTTTCAGTTTTACAAAAGCCTTAATGGACATTCAGAACTTTTGTAAAATTCACAGGTCTGAGAACTCAGGAAATTTAATCCTGTGGAGCACTTAAAACTAACATCTTCAGGAGAAAAATTCCAGGCAAACCCTTCATGAGTAAGCCTTCCACCCTGTATTCAGTAAACTCTCAGGACTAATACACAAACGTCCTCTCCAGAGTCTGAGAAAGAGCTTGCACAGATTGAGTCTGTAATCTGGATCATCAGTTTATCTACTTGCTTTATAGCTTTCTACTTGGTCTCAGTTACCTTATTACATGTTTATAACTTGATAAACACAACGCCAAAATCAGCCCCTTAGTTTACCAGCTGTCCAGGCTGAATATATTAGAACACAATGAGATTTAACTCAGACCCTCTTCAAATTTCACTACAGCCTGCTCCCACTCCTTAAACAATCCCTTGTCCCTAATTTTGTGCAAGTTCTCCTCAGACAACTCATGCCCTTAAGTATTTCCAGGGACAGTACTTTTATTTGTTTCAGTCACAAGAGGTTTCTTTTCTAGTCAGACAGTGATGTAGGGAAACAAGGAGAGGGAAAGGGTGTTGGGATGACTGCTTTTAAATTGGGTGGCAATTAAGGATTATCCACAAGCGAAAAAACTGAGTCCTGGCAGAACAAAGACAGCACAGGTGAAAGATTCCAAGAAAAAGGAGAGGAAATAAGGCAACAGAAACTTTAGCATAGTCCTTAGAGCAAAAAGCCTGAGAAGGCTAGGCAAGGAGACTGCTATTGCTGAACCAGCCAAAACTGAAGCGGAAAGGCCGCCGATGTCAAAGTGTATACACAGATTTGGAGAGAGGGCCCCTGGAGATGTAAGCATGTGCCCAGCAGAGAGGATTTAGAACACTAAAAACCAAAAAAATTTTCATGAGTAACAAGAAAACAGAAGTAAAAAATATTATACAGCCTTCTAACCTTATATTTRCCTTTTACTGTTCAGAGAAAACAGCATTTAGAAATCCTTCTGCAAAGGCTCAGACTATTTGCTGGAATGATCAGCATCCACAACAGCATGAATTAAAAAGTGAACACCCACAGAAAGAATGCACTGGAAAAATTTCAAGAGTCTGGACAGAAGATACAGAGTGAAAGTTCAGCACAGGTCTTGTGGGCCTGGTAAACTTCTAGATCAACCTTAAAGAGGAAAAAATAGGGACAGCATTGTAATGAGCCTTTCAGCAAAGCATGGCTGAAAACCTTGTATTAAACTGTTCCCACTCAGATAACTGGCTGCTTTGGTACTATTTGAACACTCTACTCTTTCCATTCTTTCCCATTTCTTACTCACTGAGAATTTTTCATTTTACAGGAGGCAGAAAAGAAGTAGTGATGAACTGAACGTCAGAGCATTCCACATCCCTAATTCACACCCCAATATATAGCAAAGGCACAATAGTTCTCTGAACAGCCTCTATACCTACAGCAGAAGTACCAGTTTTGGCTTTTTAAAGTCATGTTATATTTCCACAAAACTGTTTGTAATGTTTAAATTGGCATTGGACAAAAAAAATACAGGTTAGCCTTTTTTGTGGAATTGCCATACTTTATCTGTCAGTGCACTGACACACCCATTCTGCTTAAGGAATGCACAGAGGAAAAAAAAAAGATGCATGTATCTTTTCTTTCTGTTTCTAGAGAAATTCAGTACTTAAGAAGAAAAGATTGTTACCTAACTGCATTCTGTAAATTTTACTTTTCTCTGTGAATTCTTTCTATTTGGTGCTGACAAAATTACAAAGAAAGAAAATGCAGTTACAAAGATGAAGTTAAGCATTAAAAGTGTAAATGCAGCTCATAAAAATGGGACTGGCCAATTGTCTTTTCTTCTTTAAAATAAACCTGAATAAGATGCCTTGACTTGCAAAAGTGCATCTCAGGTCTGGCAACTGCATCTTTTTAGGCAAGTCCATACTGCAGGGTACCTGATCCTTGAATCCAAGGTCCCTGTACTGGTGCTTCCCAAAAGCATCCTTCTAAACAGCTGTACCCTCCCATGCACCACACTGTCAAGTCACAAGGATTTGTGCTAAGCTTTCTGAAGAGAGATATAGTGCAGGCTTATAAGCACTACACCGATTCCAGCAGTCCTAAGGAACAGGTTCATACAGCACGTTGGTTGAACCAGTGTACTGGTTTGGGCTGGGGTGGAGTTAATTTTCTTCATAGCAGCTTGTATGGGGCTGTGTTTTGGATTTGTGCTGAAAACAGCGCTGATAACACAGGGATGTTCTCGTTACTGCTGAGCAGTGCTTACACAGAGTCAAGGCCTTTGCTGCTCCTCACACCACCCCACCAGCGAGCAGGCTGGGGGTRCRCAAGAARYTGGGAGGGGACACAGCTGGGACAGCTGACCCCAACTGACCAAAGGGATATTCCATACCGTATGACGTCATGCTCAGCATATAAAGCTGGGGGAAGAAGAAGGAAGGGAAGGACATTCGAGATGATGGCATTTGTCTTCCCCAGTAACCGTTACGCATGATGGAGCCCTGCTTTTTGGGGATGGCTGAACACCTGCCTGCCCATGGGAAGGAGTGAAGGAATTCCTTGTTTTGCTTTGCTTGCGTGCGCGGCTTTTGCTTTCCCTRTTAAACTGTCTTTATCTCAACCCACGAGTCTTCTCACTTTTACCCTTCTGATTCTCTCCCCCATCCCACCTGGGGGGAGTGAGCAAGCGGCTGTGTGGGGCTTAGTTGCCGGCTGGGGTTAAACCACGACAACCAATCTAAGACCCTTTGTGAAAGGGTGATTAGCCCACACCCATCTGAGACATTGTCCATGTCATTTTCTGTTAATTCCAGAAAAGTGTAGTTAGAGACTATTGCATTTTTTGACTCTTACAAGGCAGCAGCAGGTCTTAGATGAGAATTCATTCACAGCAGAGCACAGTTACCTGAGGCTTTATACACGCTTCTTAGTGTTTGTGGTGCAGAGTGATTGCATGACAGTCACACAGATCTAAGATGACCAGCACTGACTGGAGAACTTTTGGATGAGGAAACAGACCTGCAGAAAGTTGGGTTAGGTAGATATCCATTCAAGCACAAGATGATTTAGTAAGGATAAGCCTACCAGGCTGCTGCTTCACTTCAGAAGATGGCAATCTCTGACTGATAAAGAACCAGGAGTAACTAGAGTAAGACTTGCCAGCCAACTGTGGGTACCTCGGCAGTAGAAGACAGAAGCTGTTGATGTTGTGGTTTCGCCACAGGTGGCAAATGCTGCTAATAGGGTTGAAACACCTTTGAGAGGCTTTTAGCTGTTAATACTAGCCTTAGTTGATCACACAAAAAAATCTTAGGAATCAGTGTAATGACAATGATAAAATGCAAGATGGGAACATTTGATATTTCTCTACTGACTCCATGAAGGGATATAATGGGACCAAAGTTTCCTCTTAGCTCAGTATCATCTCCCTCAGGGGCCAACAGTGAGCGCAAAGGAGAATGAGGTAAAGCAAGTATATTGCGATATTTCCTCAAACCACACTGTAGCCTCCATTAATTTGCAGTTCACTGACAAATTAAACCACAGTAATGTCTCTGTACGAGAAGGATTTTTCTTCCATGAATTTTTTTAATCACTTTTTGAACTCATGCAAAGTTCCAGCAAGCAGAACATTCAATAACAAGGAATTCCACAGTTTAACTACATACTGCTTAAAATTTAAGTTTGTTTGCTTTAAACCCACCAACTTCTGGGAGATGCCTAGATATTATTCTCCCCAAAAAGCATGCTGAATGATGGGTAGAGTCTATCTACTACTTCAGGGGTACCTTGCTTATGCTATAGAGTCCTAGATTTTAAGTCACACTTAACCCCATACTTGGCTCAAGCTCCTACAGACTGAAGGACCAACATACACTCCTCTCTACTTTCTCTCTTTCTCCAAGGGCTGCTCAGCTAATCCTAAGGAACTTCTCTAACCTCCCTGAATTTCTTTCTATGTCCCAAATTTTCAGACAAAATTTTCATCAGTAGCAGTGGGAAAAAATGGTTAATTACTAACAGGTTTTCCAACTCCCTACAAGATTGTGCAAGGAAGAGTATAGGAAACCAAATACCACCATTAAAAGAAATGAACCACCACTGTGCTACCAATAATTCAACTGACCTATAAATTAACACTGCAGTGAAGGCATAATTAGGAAGTTTAACATATTTTATTTTGGTTATTCTGTCAGATCCTCCTCAGGCACAAATATTTTCACATTTAATAGGAGAAAGTCACGATCATAGAGGCTTTATTTACATTTTTATTAAGTACTGATTTCCTAAACATAATTTATCCTATTTGTAAAGGGGTTACTTTAAGAATTCGTAATAACTATGCAGTTAAACAAAAGCCTGCATTACTCAAAATGAAAGATAACAGACAACCTATTCACATAGTCAGGCTTTCCATTAAAAATATTGAATCTACATTCACTGGCAAAATTATCTTGAAACAAAACCAAAATATTCAGAATTTACCTTCCCATTCTGTTGGAAAGTCACCCATTTCATACTGATATGCTTGACGATTTATTGCTTCTACAAATCTTCTTTCAGGTATAATCTGCCCTATATTAAAAAAAAAAGAAAAAGAAAAAAGGCAGTTTGCTATATTTCTATATAATATTTAAATTGCTGATTATGTTATTGTTTTGAAAGAACTGTGCTTATTCACACAAGTGCAATGATGTCTACAGGATAGAAATGAAGGATTAAAACACTGAGAAAATTACTACCATCTAGATGTCAATTCGAAATGCTATGTTTCAGTAACTTGAACAAAAGTTTGCATGTTCTACAGTTGACTTGGATTATTAATGACAAATATATTTCAACCCAAGTTATCCATGTTAGTCTATCCCTCCCTTTGAGAATGCTTCTCTGAAGAACTGTTGATCAGTTTTCTATTAACTTTTTTCCTTCACCTGGATATCTTCCACACCACTGCTGGTGAGGGATGAGAAACTTGATGCTGTTCTCGAGTCAAAAACCAGCACTGAAAGTTCACCGGTTAGCTTTGCAAAGTGGTCAGGCTGCATCATCTCCAATCACTGGCAACTGCTCTGTGCATGTGAGCTTTTCCACATAAGCTTGCAAACTAAGTATTTTCTATGTTAAAAAAACAAAAACCAGTAGGTAGCTCTGATAGGGAACATTCAGTATATTGAAAGGGGAGCCAGTGTGGAGAATCTGGATCTACATCCCACCCACAGATTCTACTACTGCCGAAGAGGAAGAATTAAGGTTCAACTGGTGATATAGCACACAGCAGACTAACTGTCAGATACCATGCTACTGTACAGAGAAAGGGTATTTTAATTTGCTTTTTAAATTAGCAGATACTGACAAGATGTGCAAGTTCCCCATCCCTCACAGGAAAAAAAAACTAACAACATTCGCCAGCCTTCTTCTCCCAGCTTTTTCCCTTCTTGGGAGGCTGATATGGAGAAATTTGACATTTTGAGGAAACACAAAGAAATATCTGCATAAAATATTTTCTTTCATAATGACGTGATTAATGTAGTTCACTCCTTCAGTATGCTTTCAATAAGTATTTCAGATGAAGTTATTTTAAAACTGACAGCAGTCAGAAGTTACAGTTCACCCATCTCTGGTTAATAGTTAAACTGCATATTATTGTTCATTATTAAGTATTTAATACAGTAAATTAAGAACTTACATAGCAACTGCAATTCCTTTTCTAAGTAACTTCTTTAGCTTTATAATATTTCTTTATATTTTTAAGCAATGCAACATTTTTACTGTTTTAGATATGCCACGAGACAAAGAAAATAGTGTAGCATACTTTCATGACCAAGATTAGGTATTTTTAATCATTGTTGAAAGATATATGATTTATACTTACTTGTTTTGTAAGTACACAATTCCTATACACTGAAGATATTCTATTTCATACACTTGCTTTAAAATAATTTCCTTTCAACAATACCATGGATAATTCCATTTCTCAAACTCTTTATCTACAAAGCAAAACAAAAATGTAGAATTACTTTATTCCCATACAGAAGATTTCCAGAAAAGCTGAAGACCTCTCTAATTAGGTCTGGTCCTATGTAAGTCTCAGAACTAAAACTCTTCTCTATTGTTGGAAAGTCACTAGATTTTACTGTTTGTACAGCACCTTTTAAAAAGCTGTCCATAACTTGAGTCCTACACAGAGTAAACTGACATAAGCAGAAGTAACAAAGAAGTGTATTTTTCTACCTGCTACCACGAATTGTGATTGATGTTCTGTCTTTATGCATTCCCAAATGAAATGTTTTTAACTAATATACTTATTACAAAATACACCACTTTTTATTCTGCTGCAAGCTTTCATTAGACACATGTAAAAAATCCATTCTCCAGATCCCACAGTCAAATCACATTGTAAAGCCAAACTCAGAAAGTTATTTCTCAGATACGTTATTTTGAAAAATCATCACAGAGTAGTGCTGGTGCTTTTAAGTCTCTCTGCATTTGTGATGCACACAGGACACTAATTAACTTCAACTGTCTGATTTGCTTTGTCCCCTAGGTTTCTTTTGGCAGACCACCACTGACAAATAATTTACATAGACTATTCTACTGAAGATCACACTGAGGCCTCTTCAGATGTAATTAAAACCTTTTACAGTTTAGAGAAGTGTTTTTTCATACTAAAGATATTGACTATTTTGCTTTCTATTAATTCATTCCCACATTTTCAAATAAATACTGTGGTCTTTGCTCCTGCAACTCAAGAAACTTCACTTGTAAGCGTATACATACGAAGCAAGTACAAATAGCAATGTAAGAACTGCTAGTTACAGGTTTAATTTTAAAATTAACCTCATTTTCATGTGATCACTAGATCTTAGAAACATAGAAGAACCATTAATATTTCAAGTTAGGATTATATAAAACACAACATATCCCAAGAATAACAGCCAATAAATCATATAACAAAAAGCAGATTACTTCAGAAAGAATTTAACAGATGTACAGAATACTCACATAGAATACTCAGATATAACACCATCTACACAAAACACCGAAGTAGCCAAGATTTGCAACTTTGCAGGAATTACAAGCAGGCAAAATGGCCAAGTCTAAGTAATGGACAGATCTTTCAAGTGATACAGTATTTACACACTTTAGATTTACACACTTTCTTCTCTAAGCCTTTCTGACCCAGTCTATCTGAAAGTCAATTCATGACTGAAATGAATTTGTATAAAAGCCTGAAACCAAAAGTGTTTAACAGAAGTTAGGCAGCCTGCCGGCATGAGAAAGGGGTAGCCAAAGCCAGCAAGGGAAATAGTGAAATGTGAAGGAGTAGCAAATGACTTAATGAATTATTTTCTAAATTTCTACAGCCCTATCTATAGACTATGAAGCCTAGACACTAAGTTATATTTCCACAACAAAAACATGGTTAACTGTAGATATGCACAGACATTATAAAATGAATATTTTAATTTTTACGTTTCTTCTAAGGAAGAGCCCCTCTTCTACGGACAAAACATCCTAGTTGTTTTCACTGCAGTCACTAGATCTGATATATCCACATTTGCATTAAGAAAGACCCATTGAAGAACCTTCCAGATCAAAATGAAGTTAAATAATGAATAATGCCCAACTTGTGTTATTCTATAACTAAATGACTATTCTTACTATATCAATTTCTTAAAACTATATATCTATATTATTTTTAAAATCTCCAGCAGCCCTAGATTGATATTCACTGTTTACAAAATTGTTATTTGGAAAAGATTTCTCTGTTAACCTCCGAACAAGTTTGTCTAATGTGTACAGCTAGAACAAACTATGGCACACATGATCAGCAAGAGGAGAAATGGGACCATCAACAGGGAACTGGATATTCTTTGTACATGAACTGAGCAAGAGTCCCTGCCAGCTATAAAATATGAGCATGTTTTGCAGTCAGCAGATGGAAACGGGATCACCCTCTCACACATGTGCATGCATGGAACTACCACGTTAAAATTCAATTCAAATTGAATGAATCTCAGATGTTCATAAGAACTCTGGACCAGGACTCTCTTGGCTTGCTGATTTGCACTGTCTGCATGGTAAGAGTCCATGGAAGAAACACTTAATTAATTACTTAGAGAAAAGAATTTTTTTAAAAATGCACAGACTGAATATGCAGCCTTTGTTAGTTTAAGACAAATGGACTAAATTTCAGTTGCACAGCATTGCTGTACTGTTTATGATGAAACAAGCATTTTTAAAGCATACCTATTTACTGAAGCAGTATGTACTTTGACTTCATTTACTAACAGGACATTATTTCATCATCAGCAACACAACATAAACTTTACCTACTAGAAACAAAGGTTTCCAAAAATTTTTTCAGCACTATCTTACAAAACTCAACCGAATGGATCCCTCATTTCTTTCTCTTGCCTGATAACAATTTAACAAACTGTAGTTTTTGCTAAATATGAAGCAGCACTTAAGTTTGCAAAGCAAGTGAACTATCAGCAGTTCTTCACACAAAGCAGGTAAAGAACTACTTCTCTAGAGGCAACAAAAAGTGGATTATTTCTCTATAGGCTGCAGGTGTGGCCCATCACCTTCAGAGCAAGATATGAAGTTCTCATCTCTCCTGGAGGAGAAGGAAAAGAAAAGTTTGTTGTGAAGAAAGGGAAAAACAACCCTTTTAAAGTTGAACCTTAATTTGTGCAAGTCTAGATCCCTTCTTTGCATAGATTTTTAGCTGAGGGACCCTGTTCATTGGTGACCATCTTCATGTTACCTTGCAGTCAGAATTGCAGTATTTCTGCAATAATAAATTTCTCCTTAGGAAAGACATCAACATTTTAAGATAATACTTTTCTCCCAAAGAATTCCGATTTTATTTTTTCAAAATTTAGATTTCTATGAAGTTAAGTAATTTTTGCTGAGTGACAAATTAATAACTTTCAATAGTTCATTATATTTATTCATACAATAAATCAGTAAGGTAGTTAAAATAAAATACAAAAAGTTTAATATTTCCACCTAACCTCTATCACTTACGCATGTAGTTATATTTTCCCCAATAATTCATACACTTGAAGTCATCTAAAACTCTTTATGCTTTATAAAATCACATTAGAAACTCATTTCAACTTTTAAGAGCAGCAAGTAAGGCCATAGGCTGCTTTGTTCTATGGCTCTGATTTCTGTTAACCTCAAATGAACCAGGATCAGTGATTTCCAGTTTTACAGTGATGCAGGATCAAGCAATATTAAAGTCGGTAAGTGCTGAATGAGCAAATCCAAAAAAAGCTGGAAGTACCAGGCACTCAGCGTCAAAAATCATGCTTTGACATCGCCAGCATCATAGCCATATCATCTTAGTATTATTTGTTATTCTGCATTAATTGCTGTTCCTACTATGCCACACTGTGTACCAAAATTGTTCCCACCTCGCTCTGATTTTCTACAGCATTTACAACTAGTGTCCAATAAGGTGGAAACAGTTTGCCATGTTTCATTCACTTGGTTAACAGATTTTGCCAATACAATTCATTAAATATTATTTGTATCCCACTAATAATGGATTTGACAGGGTACAAAAAGATTAAGGGTAAGCCCCTGTTGCAACAGAAGCTGAAGATAGCCAAGATAGTTTTGAGCGAGTTTACTTACATCCCAGAAAGTCTAGTCACAGCAAATTCAGAGTTGATGATAATTTCTCCCACCCTATCTCTGAGTTTGACAGTCTTCCAGACTTCAGCCCCAGCAGGTAACACCAGTCCAAACAGCGTATACATTTACTGCAGCCTCTAGTCAATGTAGCTTAAAAAAAGCCCTATAGTCTAAGATCAGACTTATGGGTCTGGGTCTCTCGCAGGAGAGTAAGCTTTTTAGTTTTAATTGTCATGAAGCCACCAGAGAATATGTCAAATTTTAACATGGAATTTAGATGAGGAGAGAGTTCTGGCATTGCCAGAGACATGTCCCATCATAACTTTTGTCAGAAATAGGTATTAATATTAACGCATCTTATGCTTTCCCAAAAGACTTTGCTTCTCCTCTGAAATTTCCATTGACAAGGACTTTTCCCGTCTTGATAGGATTCACTGTCAGTTTCCCAGGGAAAGGGATCTGTATATCAATCATCTTCAAAAGCTTCTCTAGGATGGACTGTTGGTCCTCTGGAGAAGGTCTCACTCTTGCAAACATGACCAACATGCACTTATGGTATGGTTAGCCTGATTTTGTCCCAAATTTTAATCCAGGATGTCAACTTAACAAATCTGACTCTCGATGCCATCTAGATTCTGCGCTTCTTACAAGCATATGCTAAACAATGAAGTTTTTGCAAACAAGGCTTACTATCCACCTATTTACTAACTAGCAATTGATCTATCACAATGTATATGTACTTGCCAAGCAAACAAAACCCAAATAAGAGGGAAGACCATGCATCATTCCTTGAAAGAAGAGCGGCATTCTTTATTTCTGAGAGAATTATTTCCTTAGTGCAGGAAAATTATTTACGTGCATATGTAACAGGAAAAACTGCTCAATACCGTTCTTGCTGTTGTCATGTATGACTGTAAGGAAATTAAACACCTTAACCTGTTAGATCAAGAAAATTTGCCTATTTTCCATAAAATAAACAAGAAGGACTTAAAACAGCACCTTCCGAACAGGCAACAACACAATCCTGCCCTATTTAACCCAACCCAACACAAGTAATATTGCAAGGTAACCAAGTTTATATGGATTCATTCTGATTTCATACACCAATTCGTATCTTTCATCTGCTAACCAGAATGATTTTGACACTGTTAGCTTCTTTGTTTCTTTGGACGGATATATTCTGCATTTTGCTTAATACAGAACAAGCTTATCCCTCAGCCCTCTGAAAAGAGAATCCACTTTTATAACAGCTGTCAGACATGTAGAGTGTACAGGCTGCAACTTGATTCAATTTTGCAGTTAAAAGCAGTTATGAATATTAAAATGTTCCAGTTTGACACAAATTTTTTTTCCCCTTTTAATTCAAAAGGCCTATGCTTATGTGGGTCATTAGTCCACACACATCACATTTTTGCTTAACCGCTCCATTGGATGTATACAGTCACTGATACATTGAATGTATATACATACATATATACACATATGTATTTTCTATGACCCATTGCCTAATTATGCTTTCAGAAGAAAAAAAAATCACAGTAACAAAACATGTGTAAGACAGATTACAGCAATCTTCAAATGAAAGTTACTCAGCCAAAGTGCTGATAGTAAAGACATGGCATAGACCAGTGCGACTTTGGAAAAATACCTACACAATCAGCTAGGAAGGAGTGGGGTGGGATGGGAGTGGGGAAAAAAAAAAAAAAAAAAAAAAAAGAAAAAAAAAAAACCAAGAACTCTGAGTTAAAAACTGCATTTACCATACTTAAAATGTGAATAATGAGTTAAAAAAAGAATATAATGCAGGCTTTGGGTTTTATTGTTTTTTAAATGCCCGCATATCCCTCCTCTCTCCTAGTTGTATGTCTACGCTCTTTTTTGAAGACTGCTATGTGCACTTGCAGTCCAGAAAGCCAACTGTATCCTGGGCTGCATCAAAAGAAGTATGACCAGCAGGTCAAGGGAGGTGACTCTCCCCCTCCACTCCGCTCTCGTGAGACCCCACCTGCACTCCTGCATCCAGCTCTGGGGGCCCCAACATAAGAAGGACATGGACCTGTTGGAGTGAGTCCAGAGAAGGGCCACAAAGATGATCAGGGGATTGGAGCACCTCTCCTATGAAGGCAAGCTAGGAAAGTTGGGGTTGTTCGGCCTGGTGAATAGAAAGCTCTGGGAAGACCTTAGAGCGGCCTTCCAGTACTTAAAGGGGGCCTACAGGAAAGCTGGAGAGGGACTTTTAACAGGGGAGTGTAGTGATAGGACAAGGGGTAATAGTTTTAAACTGAAAGAGGGTAGATTTAGATTAGATATAAGGAAGAAATTCTTTACTGTGAGGGTGGTGAGACACTGGAACAGGTTGCCCAGAGAAGTTGTGGATGCCCCCTCCCTGGAAGCATTCAAGGCCAGGTTGGAGGGGGCTTTGAGCAACCTGATCTAGTGGAAGACATCCCTGCCCATGGCAGGAGGTTGGATCTACATGACCTTTAAAGGTCCCTTCCAACCCAAACCATTCGATGATTCTATGATTCTATGAATCATGAGCTGCTGAGCAATCAACGTGTATTCACCTACATCTGTACCATAAATGTGTAAAAAAAAGGCATTCTGTCTTCTGTATTTTCTTTTTTGGAGTGACAAATTTAATAATCTGAAAATGCTGAACCTGTAACTTCCTGAGGGATCAGAGCCCATGGCTTTTATATATGTTCACACAAACCTTATGCTTTGAAAGCCTGCAGCAGCTGAGACTGTGTGGCAGTTAACTCAAGTAAAAACACCTTTTATTGCAGTTTGTCAAAGAAGCAAGTTCCTTCAGTGGACAGAGATTTAAAAATCCTCTGCTAAATGTCCATTGTCATTCTAGTCCCTGAGCATTCTTCATCTGGCAGCAGGATGTGCCAACACCTGTTCCCATTCCCTGCTCATTAGAAAGCCTTGTGCCTTCTATCCTCATCAAAGCAGCACGAAGCCCAACAGATACTACACCTTTAAAAAGAACCGCTGTTTCGTAAATGAATCTGCAATAAGCTTACTAGAAATATGCAACATTACATTCTTTCTGCAACAAAAGTGTAAATGATACTAGTACAAATGCCATTTCCTCGGAGAGCTGGTGGATGCTTGGTGCTCTGGCATGCAGAAGCTTTCTCCCAACTGTTCTTTTGGTTTGTTTTGGTCTATCAGATTCAAGAAACAGTTTTCTACCAATTACTGTCAAAATGTGAATAAATCCAGGAATGAAGTACTGAATATGTTCTGTAAATGTATGAAAAATGGCTTAAAATGGGGATTTAGCATGTATAAAGGGAATTTAGCAAGCAGAAAGTGTACAATGACTTGTACTCTATAAATAAAAACATAATGCAGGAAGATAAACAAAAAGGCAGTCATGCAGAGAAGAGAAATGGGCAAATGACAGCAAGGGTGTGAATTGTAAATGAAATGAAAAGAAAGTTACAGCTGTGGAGAACATCAATTAAGCAATATGACCCACCACAGCAGTGTTACAGTCTGGTTTGGATGATTAATTATATTTCAATTATAAATCATTTGCAAGCGCTCATTTACCATCTCCATTTATTTCAGAATAAATGGAATTATTACAGCTAGCTGCACATATACTCTCAAGGAGCTAATGCTATTTCTGGTTTTTAGTAAGTTCTAATAGATTTTACAAAAGGATTACAGGTTTGAGATTTGCAAAGAAAATTCAGTCTTATACAAGGTCTGAACACAATTACAGCTAATACTGTGCATAGCACTTGAAGGACTAAAGAATACTAATACTGCTATTTTTTTTTCATTGCTTTTCATTGCAGAGTACAGGCAAGAACGCTCATGTATTTCAGCCACAGTCAATACAAGAGTGCAACTTCTGAAGAAAAGGAAGTAACTTACTGAAGTTACTAGTTACTACGCTACTTACTTAGTTGAAGTAACTTGTCCTTTGAGATATATTAACCATTTCACGTATTTGCATATCCTTCAGACATTTCTTTTAAACAGCATTAAAAATTATTCTTTATCCTACAATTTATATGCTACTCATTTTATCATATAAATTACAAAATTATCCTTTGAAGCTGCACTTGCACTATTCGTATACTCCAAGACAGAGCATTTTAAGAACATAAAGAAGGTGTATAAACCCGACATAGTCCTTTCACTAATAGAAGTCTCACAAATACAGACTCAGATGAAAAAGCGGGATGCAGATACATGAATATAACACAACAAATAAACTCCTACTGTAGTTAAGTTACTTGTTATCACTTATAATGCAATTACGCAAAAACTCTTGCAAAGTTTGCATCTGAGCAAGATGTGAACAGAGGTCCTAATATTTCAGACGCAGAAGGTGGAGGTGGTTCCCATCTAAATGTGCCAACGTGGCTCTGAAGTTGGTGGTGTGGTTGAAAATCTGAGTAGAACAAGACTGAGCTCCTGACCCCCTCTGCAAATGTCACAGTCAACTCGGGAGACATGCTGAATGTGTATCTTCTGTTCAAAAATGCCTCTCAGTTCATCCATCAGGTGAAATGCTACTCTTCATGGGTTAAAATATGGCTTTGGGAAGAAAACAAGGAATATTGTTGTGAAAGCTCATGGCTCGAGGAAAAAAGGGGGTGGGGGAATGAGGGGCAAGGAATATCAGAGAACAGGGCCTAAACATGATGCGGTCTTCACAGAACACCACCTGTGGGACCCTGGCAGTCCGTCTTGCATTTCACTGACATTTTTAGTTGGGATGATGACCACCAAAATGCCATTTTCAAAGGAAAGCTGATAAAGGGAACAAGTTAGTGTGGATTCAGAGGGACAGCCTGTGAGGCAAGACAAGGCCTGACAGGGATCTCAGGAAACACCAAGAGCTCTTCCTTGGGAGAAGCAGCAGCTATTTTAATACGACAGGACAAGTGACTACAGCACGACCCTGAACACGCAAATGGTTTGCAAGGATGTCCGCTAAGTGTAGCCTACTAGAGTCAAGAGAAACACTGTACAGCCTCAAGGAAATAAAATACCTAACAAGGACTGAAATAAATGTAGATAATGCTAGAGTCTGCCAGGGTTGCCAAAGAGAAAACATTCTCCATTTCATCACGCAGCTGGGCCTAACAGAAGTTTTGTACTTTTATAAATAACTGCATGGCAAAGATATGTCTTGTGAGAGGAGGCAGACAGGATCGACACAAACAGGTAAAGCGGCAACAGGGACTCCTTTCCCTCAGCTCTCAGGTAGAGCAACCTACCGGGCTGTGAAGGCATAGACACCAATGTGACGGAGGATGTTATTTATTCCACAGCGTCTGAGTGTGCACAGAGGGGCACTGCTGCCTAGCTGACAACACAACCACTGGCCTGAAGGGCTGAAGAGCAGGGTCTTGCAACCGCCTTTTGCCTCCAGATATTTTATTAATGTTTTATATAAAACAATACTGAAGTTCGTTTGAAAATGCAGACCTTTCACTTGGATTGAGCTTCAAACAATTCTAAAGAATCACATTTGAGATGAAACAAAAATTGGTATTAGAACAAAACGAAGAACATGAACATGGCCTGACTGGGAAAGACGCATCTACATTGAACTGATAGCTCAAAATGCTATCACAAAAATTTCCTGTGCTTCAAGATACTAGTATACCTGTATATAATAGCAGATAATTATTGCAGCACTAAGTTCAAAGTACATTTTAGCTTGTTTTGGTGAGCTCAGAGTGGTGTAGGTGGTGAAGAAGAAAAAAAACTTCACGTAGCCAAGGTGCTGCAGTAATGCCTGATCTACTTTCAAAGCTACTTGGAGCAGGAAAAGGATAAATTGGAAGAGCAGGGACCAAGGACTACCTGAAAGTCAAAGCTTTTTACACCTGAGTCAACTCATTAATTTATTTTTCTACTCAAATCTCAAAAGCTTCTGTGGTCACTTTGCAAGTTAGAAAAACAAATGTACATGCAAAAAGCAACATGCAGTCCCCACTTAACAGTTTTTACTGCTTTCTACTTCAGCAGTTCCACCTTAACTAAGCAAATTTTAGACTAAATAGCAAATACTGAGGTCTGTGTGCTTTCACAGTATGTAAGTATCTAATCATCAAGTATTTAAATACTCAGTTGTGTGCCTATTGATTTTAGAGTATGTTGCTGTTACTAGAAGCTAAAGCACCAAGTGCAACTATTGTAGCCAGTAGGTGCATATAAAGGTTTCTATGTGAAAGCATTTACGCTGATGCCAGTGAAAGAAAAGAAGAAAGACTGCTTTTGGACTGCAATCTTTAGACTTGCATATCTTCTAATAACCATAATACAAGTGTTTGATACATGACCACTGAAAGAACAAGCTGTGATACTTATGAACTCTACAATCAAATTTCATTTCCAGGTATGTCAGACTTGCAGGTTCCTAAAGTGTATTTTAATTTTAGAAGTAAAATTAAAGATAGTTACTTTACTACACTTTACCAATTTAATGTCTAAAACTCTCAGAAATAATGACATTCATAGAGATTCTCAGTTGAAGTTATTCAATTAATCTCATTAGAATTCCAACTCATTTATTTCTGGTTTGAGCAACTAAGATAGTGATCCCTGTGTTTTTATATTAAGATATCACACAAGCTCCTTCATTCTTAAATTTCTCTATATACTAAGAAACCTTACTGATATCAAGACTACGCATGACTTGTGTCTCACCATACTAAAGCACAACTCCGCGCTGTCCAGCTACAGAGAACTCCCTTAACAGTTTCTGGAACATTTAGSTGTCTACTGACCTCAGAATTCATTTTTGTGGACCTTCCTTAGCTTGCAAGACATGAAAGAACTGCAGCATAGGATGGCACAGATGCAGACTACTAACTATGAGGAAAAAGCTTCTAAATACAACTCGGTGGGTATAGCTGCCTTGCTATGCATTGGGAGTTGCATGCATAAATCTCTTAACGCTGAGACGAAAGAGAACACCTACACATTAAACCTTCCCATGGTCTTAATATGCACAGGTATTTTCAGACAAAGGTGTTAAGGGAGTTAGAATCTCTCAAAGATGATAATAATGATTCTGCTTCTATCAAAAAAGACAACACTTCAAAAATATTTAAGCTTCCCCCCCCACCCCGTTCCTTCCATGAAAACATAAACATACAGTAACATACAAAACCTTCTAAACAAAAAAATCTGTTAGATTTTGTTATACTATTTGTCTCAATGACATTTCTTACTAATTGTTTTGACAACATGAATTTGTTTTTGTGAATGCATGTTTGCTTTTTAAATGATCAACGTAATGACAGTTGTTACTCAGAAAAATAAATGCAGATCTTACACATCCTCTCCTATCTGTGTGTGTGAATCAATGAGAGGGAGCACCACCAGAGATGAGATTTTCACCCCTAATAAAGACGACCTACTTTTACACATTTCGATATCATCCATTTTCTATCCTGGGAATTTATTATAAAATCAAATTCCCATATGATAAACCTTCTGTAATTACCCGTAAGAGTCTTATTTTTCAGTTTAAGGACACTTTTGAATTGCAGTTGCATTTTACATACTGTACAGATGATTAAACATATATTTACATATCAAATTCAGACATTTTTAGTTCAAATCAATTAAACTGAGAAATCATTCTCTTCTGGCTGCCTATATTTTTCTTTAATCCTGGTCAGTGTAGGACCTTACTACAAGTAATTTGCTACTATAAGGCTGAGGAAAAAATGCTAGCCTCACAATTTTTGTCATTTTTCCCCAACTTCCCCTGCAGGCTGCTACTGTTGATGGCCTTTATGGAAATATAAATTCAATCAGCAGCTGCAAATTTCATGAGACGTCCATCTTCATGCTGAATTTCTAACTGAGTGTCAAAACAATCTGTGGATTTCTCCCTGATGAAACACACTTTGAATTGTAAATTTCTGCAATTTTCTCATGTTAGAATTCGAGCTGCACTAAAATAGAGCTAGCCCAGATATAGTGCCTACCAGCTTGAGACAAGTTATTTTCCCCCTCATTATCCCTCTCTAACACTGAAAGGGTTAAGTAATAACCCATGAAAAATGACCTTTTTTTTCTCTTTTACATAAAATATTAAATTACATTTTCTATTCTTTTTAGTAGTAGAATAAAATAGAAAGGCCTTCAATGTATTCTAAATGCTCTCAAATCAGTTATTTGAACCCACTATTCATTTTACAGTATTTTGCAGTGATAAAACCCCAGAAATTAGCTGCAATAAAACTTACAGAATTGCCTATAGTGTCAAAATGGTACAATATTCAAGGAAAGCAAGTTCAGTTCACAGAGACAGTTAGTTTCTTCTAAATCTTCACTTACATTAAATGTTGACAGAAAAAAATATATACATAAATGACTAAAATTGAAACTTAGTATAGTTTTGAACAGTTTGCTGTTCTCTGAATACAGTAAAGCAAAATACAATTTCTGATTCAATTACTGTTTCTTACAGTAGCTTAGAAAGCACACGCAGCCTATGAGGTATATTATAGCAGCACAAGTATTTTGCTTTAGAAGAATATTTGTTTCTCTCTTCTGCAAACACTAACATGAAATATGTAAAACAATACCACTTTTCCTATTTGCAAGCAAACTAAATGGTCTGTTTATTACATATTCTTCTCATGTCCTTTCCATATACAAAAATACCATTCACAAAGAAAAATTCACTGATAAAGACAATTTATCTATTCATGTAGTTAAGAACTGGCTGTTTTTCTATTTCTTTTCTCCTCTCCAGGGATAAATAAGTGTGGTGGGGTGGGTGGGGGGCTTACTGAATGCACTTTACTAACACTGAAAAGAATGATTCTGTTTTGGATGTTTCAATACAAACACCATATTCCAAAACACAAGACTGTCTTTCAGTTGACAGAAGAATTCAAATGGGGCATCTTCTTCTTTTACACACCAACTTTCAGTTAATTCTCAGAATGAGGAAAGAAACCTAAAAATGAGCCGCTACAGAATAATCCCCTTACGGAAGGCTTTCAATGTACTGAGGTTTTATCACTCTTAATATGTCACTACAGCATTTCTTTGGCCAAGCCCCCCCAGCCCCTCTTGGTTACCTGCACCGCATTCTCTTTTGTGTGAACTGGAATGACCTAAGAGTTGACCATATTTCTAAACACTCAAAACTAACTTATCCATACAATATTCCTGACTTGTTTCTTAACCTTAGGTATGACTGGGTTTTCAGCACAAATCCAAAACATAGCCCCATACTAGCCTCTATGAAGAAAATTAACTCTATCCCAGCCAAAACCAGCACGCTGACTTACTTACTAAAAAAAAACCAAAACAAAACGTACGCGAGAACTAGTCTATGTAGAAAATCAGGTTTGTCTCAAAAAAAAGGCCCAAAGAAAGAATGCTGCCATGCAGCTGCAGAGGGGACTTACACTAGTTAGGTGAAATCTTATGCTCCAGCAAATAAGCAGGTTGGAGGGGCAAATCGCTCAGAGAAAACTACTGGGCTCCCTTTTAAACCATGCTTATTAGCTGACCCTTATAAACTTGCTATTATTAGAATGCAAGTTCCCTGCTCAGCATGACAAAAAAAACCCTCAACTTTGCTCAAAACGTTATTTCAACAGATTTCTGGTTTTGCTTCATTGAGTCACACCATCCCAGATGAAATAATGACGGGACGTTATTTCCATTTCACATGGTCATATATTTATTAGCTTTAACAGCAGAACAAAAGCACACACCAATCTCTTCTCTAATGCCAGTGATTTTATAAAGTAAAGCAGTTCTGTAACACACACACAGTCTCCAGTCACAAGTTTCAGCACCTGAGTATAGCTATAAATTCTGCTAGGGTAGATGGCAAGGTTGTATTATAATAGCCAAATATATTATAATAGCTTTCATTATAACAGCTTCTTGAATATTGCATTATTTGGTTACATTTATCTGTGGAGCCTGCCAGAAAGGAGGGGAGGCATAACAAGAAAATCTGGTTCTATTTCTCAAAATATCCAGAGTACTACCGATAGAGCTCACTGTAATGTATGTGAAGGTCGGGCACCAAGAATCCGTCCTAACCATATTAATACGCCATCATTGGGCACTCGTTCCTGTTCAGTTTTAGGGTTTAGCTTTGTCTCACATAATTTCAAAACCTCACCTCTATTTCTCTAAAGCAATTACTTCCATTTTATCCATATCTTTCAAGTTCTAGGCCATGATGCTTTATTAAAGCGCAGAGTGTTGAAGGACTTSCAAAGGGAGTTGATTAAACTGCCATTTAACACATGAAAGTGCAGAATTTTCCAATTTCTGTGTGGACTCCGACATACCAACTTCCAGGCTTCCTACCAAAACTGAAAACACCAAAGTACTTTAAAACTTAGGCAAGAAAATGAAAATTGAAAACAGTGTTAATAAGGAACACAGAGCTGTACAAAAGAAAAGTCACTGCAGTACAAATCCAACAAATGCAATCCCACAAAATCTAAGATGTGCTACATATTTCTTCAGTGCCATCTTCTGGCACCATAGTTACAGCTTCCAAACAGGTGTGATTTCTTTTTTCCTTCCAATATAACCTTGGAAGTCGTTAGCATATCAATTACATATGTATGTTTAACAAGAACAGTAAACCTATGCACTTGAGAAGAGCCCTAATCCTGAGCAAAACAGTTTTAGAATTTTATGTTCTGTAAAAAGTTGTATTAGTARGGGAATTCAGTCATCTGTGGGTATAAAAAAATGCATCAAGTAGTAACGTCACAAGTCAGATAAGCCTAGGATGACACTAAACTTACATTTTGGCAAGGTGTCACAAGTATTACAAATAAAAAAAAATTGTAATTTTTATGGCACTGAGGTACACCACCTGCAGATTGTATTGGCCTCCTTCCAGATGCCCCCAAACTCACATATTTGATAGAAATACTCGACTTCTGACTCAGAACTGAAGATTTGTTTCTGGGCTCAAAAGTCGGTCTGTTTATTTTTCAGAAAATATAATTGGTTGTTTTAATAAAAACATTGCCTTCTATCTACAAACTTTGCCTTGCTCATCTCTTTTAACAAGATGGCTAAAACATCACCACAATATTTTCCTTGGCTTTTCTACTCAATAGCCAATAATATTAAACAGTTCATTTAGCTTCGCTTTTAACTTAATAACACCTCCCACACACACATGTGCAGAAGTTCATGAAGATTTCCTTTTCCTCACCTTCTTCCTAAGGCAACTGGAAAAGTCTGTAAATGGCAAGACATCTAACAAGGTTTTGGAAAGGTTGGTAGCACTACCACCTTGTGAAGCTGATTTTTGTTTTAAAATACAGCATAATCATTGACAGTATTAGAAGCAGGAAAAGCCAAAAGTGAAGGGAGTCAGAGTGTCAGAGTGGTTTCAAAGAATGTTTATCAATATGGTGATAGGTGCTTTATATATAAATATAAATAAATATAAATAAATATATATATATAAAGACCTAGTGAAATTAAAAAGTGAATGGAAATGCTTACTTTATTCCTCAGGAAAAGAGTGAAACATTTCTAGAATTCTATAAGCATTGCTTGGATGATGTCACCTATAATAACATAGCATCGCCCCAACATACACAAGGTTTATCTTTTAAAAGAAAACATGGTCAGTCTCCAGTCTCTCAGAAGTAGTTCTCGGTATAATATTAATTTGTGTGCATGTTTCTGGAAAAACTTGTGTTCCAGAACTGTTGCAGCCTTTGCAAAACAATATTAATAATCACTTTGCTCAGTGATATCCAATATCATTATTTATGATAGCCTTGAAAGCCTCATCTGGAGTGAGGCCATGCTAGTTAATGCACAATCAGGCACACTTCTTCTGCAATACCACATTTTCAAATACTTTCCATCAATGAGATGATCAACAATAAGATTTACAATCATTACAAAAAATCCTAAATAGGCTGTGTGCACAACACGAGAGTTCCGCACAGCTTTGATGTAACAGGAAGAAGACAAGCACTAAACTTAATTTTTCAAATCCTAGCTTTTTGTGCTCATTAATATTTACAACTGCACTCCTAGCCCCTCCTAAAAGTAACACAAGTTTCAATGGTTGTTTCATAAACCTGTCTTGTTTTCACTTGCTACTTCAAAGATTAGCCCACACACCTTTCTGTTATTCTCCTATTTTCTTTTAAAGGAGAAAAAAACTCCAACAAGCCACCACCACCATCAACAGAAAACTATTTCACCGTTGCTTCAAATGACAGTGCATTTCCTCTAAACAAACTTCCCTCCCTGGAGTGCATGAGTCTCACAGAATTTGGCAGTCAACAATGCACACAGAGATGTTAAAGACTCTCTAAATTGAATTGCTCTTGTAATCTGCATCACAAAGAGCAGGCTCAGAGTACTGCCCTGATGAAAAAGTATAGAAAAGAAAGCACTGAAAACAGGAATGTGGGACTTCCTTGGATGAATTCTTCCATCCAAGGCCTTCCACACGTTGGGAAGGCCTTGACTGAAGCCTTGACTGAAGAGGGAAGCATGGGAGATCCACTTTCTTTTTTGGAAGCTGGCCATGGAAAGGGTAGTTATACAAAGATTTCACATCAGGATGTCTCATGTATGATACAGAGTCATAACTGAAATGTCAGACTAATTCAACATCATAACCCATACATCCATTGGACAGGGTGCCTTCTAATATTTTTCTCTCCATTCCATTTTCTTTAGCACCTATTAAACATCTCTTAGGTATACTATCTAAATACTTATCAATATTGATACAGAGAAAACTACCAACTACTTTCCTTTTAGTGCGTTATTTTGTTGCTTGTCAGATGCAGACATACTATTTGTTAGGTCTTTCATGTTTCTCATACTTAAAAAAACCTAATCCCAATATTCTAATGTGCAGTTTCTATTGTGTATTTTAAACATACTTTGCATTCTCTCTCCCATTTTATGACAAGTTGCAGGTTCTTTTTCTCTACGGAGAATTACTGTGCTTTAGTTCTCATTCATCTTCAGCAATTTATTACACATCCACACTTAATGCCAATCTTCAGATGCATCCAATAGCATCTTTTCTTTTGAGCCAACGGCAGGTTCCTCTCTGTATTTTGGCTAACTTTCTTATGCTGTATCTTTTCCTAATTAGCAACGTCACCATTTTTCACTCATCTCATACTTCATCTTAGTACCCTCTTTTCCCCCCAGTTCAGTTCATCTAGTCGGACTACAGCTACGTAACTTGTGACAGGCTCAAAATCACAGTCAACGCATTCTTGAACCACATCTCACAGAATTTCAGAGAAAACAGCTGAAATGGCTCAACGCGTTACAGAAACGCTTCAGAATCTCTGCATCCCCACTCTCTCACTTACAAAATGCATCAGAATCCCATTATGCCAGTGTCAGTCCAAGAGCTTGCCATCTTATTCATGCAGACTATCAACTCTTGCCTAGATACTACCTCCTATAAACAGTTTCAATTTCACCTAGCAGTTATGAGGTCTTCTATTACATAAGATTTCAAGGTTAACACCATCATTTTAAAGTGCTAACACTTCAAAAATATTAAATAATGATATTGTGATTTAACCTACTGCATGAACTTTAACTACAGCAACGTAAAGTAAAAGTTCCAGTCTGCCAATAACTCTTTGGAAATAAATTTGAACCTATTTTGAAAAGGCTCACAATAAAGCAATATTCAGTAAATTACAAACTTTGATCCGAGAATGCAAAATTTTCTAAACGCAGCCAGTATTTCTAATTCAGAAATATTGGCTTCATTATCTGTGAGCAACAACAGAAGGCAAGCCACGGAACATGCCTTGGGAAGCTACCCTGACAAAAAGGAGCGCATGCAGCTAATTCAATGGTACGCCAGCTACAGATAAGCAGGGTATTCAAAAAGGGGTAAAATGTTATTGCTACTTGTGAACTGTTACTAAAATTAAGCACAGTGGCTGCCATACTCTTCACAGCTTGAAGGTGTGAGGGGGAAGTAAGTGGAAAATCTAGTGAATACTGCCTACATGTCATAACTTGCCTGGCCATTGCAGAACCACGGAAATGACAGAAAAAACACCTCATCATTTGAGACAGGTTGGTTTTAAGTACCGAATTACTTCTTTTTAATCAAAACTGTACAAAGAGATAGCTAGGGAAATGGGACAAAATAAAAAAAAAAAATCAACAGATTATGCTGTCAATTTTAGATACGATACTGTGCTTCAGAGATAAAACATTCTTCTACACAACAATTGAACAGATGGAATTTCTCATTTTTTGTTAACTGGACCAATACTTAAAATATAACTTAAATTAAGCTGAAAGCTACTCCCTTCTAAGTATCAGGTGCACCATCCCAAAACCAATTAACTGAATGCTGCAGATTTAAACTGACATTATTATATCACATTATACATTTATGCAATACCTCAAACTAAATGTTGAAGAAACAATAGGCATTAATGCACAGTGTATTAATGTGAGAAAAAAATACACATTCCATATTTGGTAGAGAAAAAAAATAAAATACTTTGCAGGATAAGACTCTCCTAAATCTCAAATGCATATACATTTCTGTTCTCTTCCCCTCCTCTGAATTGTTTTATAACTGCTTCAAGCAGCAGTTATAAATGGACTAAACCCTAAATACCAACCACCATCCAACATTTAAGCTCCCACTGAAAAGTGCTTTTTTTACCTTTTCAGTCTCCTTAAGTCCGTTTCTTTCTAACTACATTCATTACAAAGGAAAAATCTCTGATTTGATCCAAGTCTTTGTCCTCTCTCACCTTACCTCCAATGTATACACCTGTTTGGTCTTACATGATACTTCCTTGTGCTGGTTTTGACTGGGATAGAGTTAATTTTCTTCATAGCAGCTTGTATGGGGCTGTGTTTTGGATTTGTGCTGAAAACAGCGCTGATAACACAGGGATGTTCTCGTTACTGCTGAGCAGTGCTTACACAGAGTCAAGGCCTTTGCTGCTCCTCACACCACCCCACCAGCGAGCAGGCTGGGGGTGCGCAAGAAGCTGGGAGGGGACACAGCTGGGACAGCTGACCCCAACTGACCAAAGGGATATTCCATACCGTATGACGTCATGCTCAGCATATAAAGCTGGGAGAAGAAGAAGGAAGGGAGGGACGTTCGGAGTGATGGCGTTTGTCTTCCCAAGTCACCGTTAGGCGTGATGGAGCCCTGCTTTCTTGGGGATGGCTGAACACCTGCCTGCCCATGGGAAGGAGTGAAGGAATTCCTTGTTTTGCTTTGCTTGCGTGCGCAGCTTTTGCTTTCCCTATTAAACTGTCTTTATTTCAACCCACGAGTTTTCTTACTTTTACTCTTCCAATTCTCTCCCCCATCCCACCATGGGGGAGTGAGCGAGCGGCTGGGTGGTGCTTAGTTGCCAGCCAGGGTTAAACCACGACATTCTTCTATGTAGTCTATCAACAATATTGCTTTAAAAAAAAACCCTACCATAACCTTTCTTGTTCTAGTTACATTTTCCCTCTTATGCTACTTATTGGCTTCCAGCTTTTTCTGTTGTATCAGCATTTTGAACAGCAAGATGAGCTAGAAAGCTCCAGTGCACTACAAGATTTGCAGCAACTGTTCTAACAGCTGCTCTCAGAAATATCTAACTAATAATTATCTTGTAATACTTACAAGACTACTGCCTCATGGCACTGGCTGACCTTGATCCTCTCTTCTCTTTCTGTATTTCATCTCTGGAGCTCTGGAGACACTGCAATCTTTGCAGCACAAACAGCCTTCAGACAAATATTTTGTAGTACAGAATGCCACAGCATAATGCCAATCTCTCACTTCTTGTTTCCGATACAAATTACTGCTAAACACCCTCCACAGTTGTTTTGAGTTTACTATCAGGGTTCACCCATCTCATACACAAAACAAATTCTTCTCTTCTAAGAATTTCAAGACTTGCCTCTTCCTGCCTTAAGATCTCTCTGACACCTCAAAATAGATGCCTGATCTTTATATTAAAATCAGCATGTCTAAAACAGATCTTATTCTTTTTTCTTTCCCCACAATCATGATGAAGAATGCCATCACTCTTCTCCTTTCTTTCTTGTATTGTTTTGGAATTGGAGTTCTCTTGTCCCTATACTCAGGATATCTCTCAAATATATAGGTTCTTTCTGCATAAGATTTTTTCAATAAAACTTTTCTGATTTTCCACACTGCTAAATCTTTCATCCAGGCTCAATTACTATGACATCATTTTCTCTTGACTTGGCATATGCATCCTACCCTACTCATGAATTTATAATACTGCTGCAAAGATTGTTTTTCTAGTCAGAAACTCTGAGCACTTCCATTCAGTCTTTAGACCCTCCACAGGATCTCTACTTTTCACTTTGGCTATAAGCTACTTCATTTTCAAGCTCCTCTGCRAACTGTCCCCTTCTCCTCTGTCTTTCTATAGCCTGAGAGAGGTTGACTCCTATCACATTCGGGTCTGTATCAATCAACCTAAATTTATTTTCTGCCTCCTTGGCTAGACAGAAGATCTCCATGAATAGCCACAAACCAATTTCAAAATTTTCCTTCACCTTCTATTTTGCCATGAAGTGTAAAACAAAAACTTCAGTTAGGCCGCAAGTGGGTTACATTTTTGCTAATGAGGATGACCATTACTATCCATATTTATCTAGAGTACCTTTTCTTATGCATCAACTTTAAACACTTTGGATAAAGGCTATCCTTCTGTCTAAAAGACCAGGCCCATACTCAAAGAGATGCAAGACTATGGCTTGTGGCTCATAAGCATAATACACTTAAAATAAAAAGAGCAATACCTGAAAATAAATTTAAACTACATGGATGAGAGAAATAGTGCTGCAATAGCCAAGAAGATAACATAAAAATACAGTGATGGCTCTTGCTCTTTGCCTATAACTACAGCAAATTTTGAAGTAGTTTTACAGCAGGGTGTTTTCCTCCTATAAGGTCAATATTTTGAAATAACTGTATATAAACACATATTTCACCGCACAGCCACTGAACTTCATTTTCCTCCTAATGTAATTCTTTTGTATTATTCCAGTTTCAGAAAGAGGCGCTTTTTTTTAAGCTCTGTTTGGTGGAATATGGAAGAAAGAAAACAGGTCTCTACGGATAATGAAACTGCAGTAAGGAGAAAATTAAATACTTGAGATTTCCTAACTTTCTCTTAGAACACTTGAAAGGAGAAGGCTACAGGAAAGGGGGCTGCCAGAAACAATGACCAGGAATCATCATCACTCCTATCGCATTACACTAAGCAATGTCAGCGTAAGAGTAAAGATGCCTATAATCCACTTAGCAGCCTATATAAATCCACACCTGATCAATATGCAGAATATATGACCTGGTAGCTGTAATTTTAGCGTTAAGTAATGCCTAACAACATTTTGCCTAGACTGTTTAATACATATATTCTGCCTAGCCAGCCAGGAAGCTAGCCACTGAAGCCACCTGGTCTCAAGACATGCCTGCCAACACACGAAAAACAAACAAAAACATTTTCAAAGAAAAGTAGGTAAAACTTATTTCCTTCCTTCACACACCTACAAAGAGAGCCTGCATGTGCACTCTACACGTCTGAACAGAACAAAGCATCACATCAAATTTGCCTTTGGCCTCCACTGTGCAACTATTACAGATTATCAGTTTCTTACCTTCTAGCTCACATGATTTATTTCCATTTAATTCTCCATTTACGTTTAGATAGTTGTACTCCTACTTCACGGTATACCATACCTTCCTACTACAGAAAGATTTCTCTCGTGAACTCTGCACCCAGGGATCCATCCACAGGGATCCAAGAACACTTGAGGAAGAGAACACAACCCCTTTCAGCTCAAAAGAGGCCAGAGTCTGCAAGTTGATGTACTTTAATCACTATCTCTGGTAAAGCAGCTAGAGACAGTGCTCTGATAAAGCAGCTTGTCTTGATTGCACCAGCATTTCTATTACATTCTCTTAAGAGTAGTGATCAAGCTGTAAAAATTTGCCCCAAGCCAGATTACTGAATGTATTCAACTTGCATGGTAAGTAAAAGTATGTGGATATTAGTAAGCAGTCTGAAACAATCAATTAATACATAAACTTCTTGCTATTCCAAACTTTTAAGCAAAGACAATTCAAATCAACTTTTTCAAGCTGCAGAAGATTTTAGAAATGTTTTGAGCCAAAAAAATCATTCAACATAACAGTTCTTCCATCAGAACAGATTTATAAATTCTAGCAAGGAATAACTAACACAAATCCTTGATGATCAGTTTCCATCTTCACCCACTGTCTGATTCATTCTTCTCTTTATCTGAGAGGGTGGCAAGGTGGGAAATTCAGGAAAGTGCAGCTGTGTCTTCCTACTGTTCTTCATGGCAAAGCCCATGATCCATTGCAGCAAGATTTTCATAGCAGCAGGCCTCCAGGGTGAAACTTAGACCATTCTTTAGATGTGGACATCCAACACAATAGTATCTTAGACATCTCCATCTTCCCTTGGTCTCCATCCCTCCCCCAGAATTATACTGGTTGTGATAAGGTGACTCCCACGGTAAACTAACAATATTTATAGCTATGCAACCATGTGATAAAACTCAATGCAGAGTTTTTTCTGGGTCATGAGATAGTAATTCATATTAAAAGTATTAAAAGTCCTGATTTCTTATGTACTTTAATAATTTAGAAATGCATTACTACAAGACACTTGGATGACTGTTCTTCATACAAAAGGCTACTACACATAAGTGTACTACAAGCTTAGAGACATAAAAACAGCCACAATTTGTAAAAACCAGATAGCCAGCCAGTGCACAGCTGTCACTCAGGAGGGAGGTCAGGATGTATTACTGGTTGAAGCTCTCTTTCTTTTGTAGGCGTGACTGTAACTGGCTCCAAGGTGCTTGGATGACCCATGTTTGTTCCTTACTTGAACTGTCTGCTCATCAGCTGCCTCAATGTTATTAAAGCAAAATACCAAATATACAACAACTGGCCATGCAACTATGCGACTTACGCAACTAGCACATTTCTTGCTGGTTTTCTGGTACATTGAGGCTGTTTTGGTAGACTGTCGTGGTTAGGCATCCGAGGCCTCTAACTCTGATTTGGAATAGCCACCTTTCTTTTACTGTGGGGAAGATGTGAACACCCAAAGGACACGGAAGAGGCTAGGTCAGAGTTATGGACTGTGCTGAACTGCCTTGTTGCACGCTGGAACAGCGGAAACTAGACAATCAATTATACCTCTTTGAGAGTCTGCCTATATTCCTGTTTCAGAGGACAGAGTGACAGAGTTAATCACGCTCGGGAATACTGTGGCTGTTGCAAAAGTCTAAAAATTAATATGACCTCCAAATAAACTGGGCCTTCGTACTTCCTTCCTCCTCTCAGAGGAAAGCCCTGGCCTGGCACTGACAAGGAGCTCCTCAGAAGCACCACCTTACCATTGTACGGGATCTGAGCAGACCATACAGACCTTTGTTCACGCTGAAGGTAAGTCAAATATTAGCAGAGATTCCACTGGCAGAAACTTTCTATAAAGTCTGTTAAAATCCTCAATTTGGCAATCTTCTCTTCTGGTGACAGGGTTAAATGGCTTCTTCCAGGACTGGAAAAATGTTTAATATACCTGCCAAAAATCTGTGATCATAACAACAAATCACACTAAACTTCGTATTTCAGCAAATACTACCACTTCTTTCTCATACAAAAGATCCACATTTTGTTCTAACACAAAACAAAAACCAGAATCTCCTATAAAAACACTAAAGATTACACAAGGTGGGATGTGTTCCCCTGGCAAGTCTCTTGGGTCATCCATCCGTCCCTCCTCCCCCCATAGTCACCAACATCCCACCCCACTTTTAGCTCAAAGGTTCTGCCTTCCTCCTCTGTCCTAGCTTCACAGCTCATGGGACCACTTCCTCACCTTCCTCTACCGTGTTGAGCTAAACCGGCACAGCAACAGGTCCCATGAGTGCCACTGCCAGCTTGAGGGAGAGAAGGTAAAGAAAGAACAAGATCCCTCCCTTTCAGCAACAGCAAAGTTATGTGAATCAACTGAGTCAACCTCAACTTCACCTTCAGGTTCACAAGAGATCCTGGCTCCAGTTTTCTGGACTTTATCCCATACTATTACGTATCTGGGTCAGACCCAAACCCTGGAGCTGTCCATTTTCCAGCTCTGGCTCAGAAACTGCTTACACAACATGTCTTTTTGATCCGAGATGACAGAAATTTCACAAAACCAGCTGATTTCATAAACTACCTGTCATTTTCCCACTTAATTATTTCAAGAACAACCGAGGAAATCTTGGTGCATCACACTGAAGCAATGCCATGATTTGGTTATGGATACTGTATTCGTGGTTCTCAAATCAGGAATGGACTAAGCAAACTTTTTTTTTTAATGAGGAAATATCCATATACCAATATCAAGTATGTTTTAATAGCATGGACAAATGTCTCTATTTCATCTGAAGAAATTCTTACAAAGACACAAAACTATTACACCAAGYGAAAAAAAAATAACAACCCAGCTAGATAAGATAATAACCGCAACTTACTTCTAAAAGTACTCTTTTGGTTATTTTGTAACCATTGTACTACGCTGAATTCAGAATTTTGCTTTGTATGATAAGGTAACAGTGGCAAATGCTATTACAAACATGAACTAAGAAAAACAGTACTTTGCAAGTCTCTGCTGGTTATTTACAGATAGGTAAAAATGACCAGGGCAACCCTTGATTCTTTAGAATTACTCCAAGGTGAACCTGGATTAACAGTCCAACTAGCATTTCAAGACAGAAGAGCCACTGAAAGTAGCGGACCTGCCTTGTTCTCATGCCTGGGTGCTTTTTGCTCCCTTACACTGTTGCACTTGCACAGCTTGTGCCATGAACCAGACCAGGTAACCACCCTTGCTGAAAAAAGGAAGCGCACTAGGTTACAGAGATGACAGACCTAGCACAAGGCTGCACGAACACTTGTAATGAGAAAGAGGGAGAGGCCAATGTTAGAAGGTAGACATGAGCAGCCAGACGAAGGAAAAGGACTGCTCTGCCTTTTTTTGACAGAACTACTAGCTTCTACTAACTCTCAGATCATCTATTTACTCTACCATGGAAATAAACCTGGATGTTAATTTTACTATAGCCAAGTAGTTTCGCACAAAATGGAATCATGAATAGTTTATTTTTTGTCAATTTTAGAGTCCCGTGTTTCTAGCATATTGGTTAGATCAATTGTTTACAGTTTGTGTTTTTAAATCAGTTTAAACGCCAACACATGCCACATGAATTAAATAGACATTTATATACAGAACTCTCTCAGTAGGTATTCTGCAAGAATGGCAAAAAGAGATTAAATTCTGGAAGACAACAGACGTTCTGTCATTGACTTCAACAGAATCAGTTTCTTCTCATTTCTTAAGGAAAAACACTCAAAGTCTGTTTTTTAAAAATCTGATGTCGTAAAAGAGAAAGCATAACAGATGGGTCTGGCCATAATCAAGTCATCATTTATTAACTAACGTTTCTTGACTGGCTGAAAATAGAAAAAGATATATTACATCCGCTTATGAAAGTTGTATCACTAACTGAAACATTCATAGTCCCACAGTTAGAGGTTGTTTACATTCAGGACAAACTTTTTTAAAGATTCTAGATAAGTTCATCTGAAGTTTAAAATAATATTTAGTTGTTTCAATATTGTGATGACTATATCAACCAGCATCCAATATTTCAATTTCTAGCTAGTATATTAGAAAAAGCTATCATTTTTCCTGTACAAGTAGGCAAGATCTGATGGCTAAACAGACAACTGTAACACTTCTTTCAGCCGTAATTTTGAAACAGTCTTTGTACAGTCTCCTGGTAATAACCAGCTCTGAGGCTTCTCTCTTGCTTGACCTGAACCTTTCACAGCTCTTGTATAGCATGAAGGTCTTTGTCACTAAACTTATCTTTTTTTTATTTCCTTCAACACAGAATGAATGCTTGCTGATAGGGAAACAAAAAAAAAGCTGCTAGATACGAACAAATCAAGCTAACTGAACTCACTGCGCCTTGGCCCCATGCTGGTCTGAAAAAGTAGTAGCAAAGACCTCCCTAAGGGCACAGGACCACTAACGAGACAATACCTGATGCAAGACGACCTAAAGTGGAATAGTGATTCAGGGACCAAGCACACAGAACCATGGCATGACATCCTCACAAGAACTACCAAAAATGTGGCTTATCTTAAACAACTATCCTTGAAGTTCTTTTAAATTGAAAGGTCTTTTTAAAATTGCCTGTGTTTTTCCCACATACACTGCTACTGTAAGCTGTGCCTTTGAAATGTTTTGCCATTTCTTTAAAAAAAAATTAAGTCTTTTGTGATCAGTTTGGTCACAGGAGCAAAACAAGTGTTTCTTTAGTACCCCGTTGCTGGATGCATCTACTTGAGATAACTGCCTTCAATCCTACTGGAAGCCACAGATTTCGCCTCTCTGCATGACTGGGAACTTTATTTCCCCCCTGCTCAATTCCTAATCACCCAGACTGCAGAAGCAGCCAGCAGGCTACAAAAGGAAGTCTTCTCTGAATGTCAATTTATTGTACTGATGATGCTGAATTAAAAAGATGTTCAGTTCCTCTCTTATGCTCCATACATTCAGAGAAACAATACCAACAATTCAGCTCACTTAAGTTTAAAAGCGCAGTAGTAAACTTCATTATCAACCTATGTGATTAACCTTTATATTAATGAAATATGAAAAATGCTCCTGAATTAATTTCTCCCCTGCTTCAGGCAGAGCCTCACCTTGGCTGCTATCAGCCTTTGGGGTGGTGCATCCTTACCCAGACAGCAAAACATGAGAAATAATATTTCTGACAACTGGGGGTGGGAGATACATTTTCTACACAGCAAAATATGAAGGAGCAACTGAGCTCAATTAATTTATCTTAATTTCTTCACTACATAGTATCTTCCTGCTACAACTATTAAATTTGAACATTCTTGACCATACTAATGAGTCACTGCTATACACTAAGCAAAAAGGAGAAAAAATATGAATACTGTTTATGGATAAGGCTGAAAAAGAGGTGGGCAGGACTGTGAGGCTGGGAAACACTGGTAGTGTTCTGCTATTCTAAGCTGCCTCATTGGATCGTCTTAATTTAAGATTCCTCAGTAGAAAAGAAACAATTACTCCGTAGCACCGGAAGAAAAGCCAGAATTTATGCCCTGGACCTTTTTGCCTTCTTCTCACAGAGAAGTAAATAAATGACTGACGGGAATATATAGCTACTGATGAGGGTGTGTGAAGTCTAAGTTGATTAGAAAACTATGGTGTTTGAAAATTCTGCATTATAGGAAGTTCTGCTACACGACTGAAATAAAACTTAAGCCAATGTAAACAGGCTACTAGATGTGGAAGCAGCTATTTGCCAAACAGGCCTTTTCTTCCAATATGCTTCCAAACAACACCCCTGTACAAATACTGATGACATGCAAGCAATGGACATTCAAGCAATAGATAATTGTGCTCCCTCATTCCCTACATTATCTATAAGAATCAGTTACATTTTTGGCTGAGGTGATGCCACTCTCACTGACATCCATTTTCACTTTCTCACTGGACATCAGTGACTGGATGTGACCCCCGTTCAAGGACATTAGTTCTGCTAGATTAAACTCTACTGTGGCTAGTATAGGGTACTCCTCAGGCATTTTAGTAGTCATCCTGCTGCATAGTGCTACATATCTTCCACTCTACCTTTCTGGTTGTAGTTCCATGGACCAACTTTTCCTCATCCTTGAGTTCAATATCCCTCTTACAGGTACCAAACATCAATCAGTCCACATCCTTCATGAGTTCCAAAGCTTGTGACATTTTCAATTCCTACAGCACTGACTACCGCCTGCAGAAGTCTGCCAGAATGCATCCTTTCTTTGGCCTCTCCTGATCAGAAGCAAATTTCATACTGACTGCAATTCCCCTTGATGGTGCCTCCAGATCATCTAGACACAGGAGGCTAGTCAAATTAGTCCTTCACTTCAAGAAGGGTGAAATGATAACACCTTGTGTTTCATATGCACATGGCCATAAATAATACCTAGAAACTAAGATTTTTTACCTCCCTATTTCATCATGTCCATTTCCTCAACCTCATGCTCATTTTTAGGTGTTCCTCCTTTCTGTGCAATTCCCGTACCCAGAGGCAGAGCATGAAACTGATTCTTCCCTCTCCTCAAAGCAAAGCAGTTCTTATCTCTGTAAATCTGACCTTAAAACTACCAAGCCTCTTATGACAGAAACTTTATTTGGTATTTTAAAGATCTATAAAGAACACAAAAAACTTATTGTACAAAGCAGAAGTCAAACCTAATTCTTTACCACCTTCTCTGTTCTTCAGAAGAAACTGAAAAGGTTACAGTGGCCCACAGGGTAGCATGCCAACCTTCCTCAGCCCTTTTATTCAGTCTCTCTTTTACTACAGTTTCTCAACTGCACTCTTTTGTTCAGCTCTTTACCCTTTATTCTATCTTCTTTTTTAAAATAATAATGTAGCCCCTCCACTTATATTTAAATGCTTTCATTTTCTTTCTAGACTTGTTTTACAGTAATAAACCATTTCTAAAAAGATATACCAAACAAGGTACCAGTAAAGGTGGACATCGAAAATTTTCGTATGACAATCACAATTAACAAAGCATTTGGACAGCATTTATAATCTTGTTAATCTAAATTCATATAAATAATGAGTTGAAATTAATTATACAGACATGTTAGAAAATGTTTCCTGTACCAGTTACAGACGCACTTCAAGTCTCTTCTATATATTAAATCTGTTCTTTAGTTTGCCAGTACAATTTCAAACCCTAAAGCTTTATACAGAGTAGGTGATTTGTCCTATACATATTAATGACCGATTTTTTTCCCTCTTTTTGAACCAGAAAAATAAGTTGAATTCTCCTTGTATTTCAGGATAATGAAACCAAAAGCGATAGAATTTAGCCATAAAGCAGGTATGATGATATGCCGACATATCCTGATTGATATAGTGACCATGTTTGCAACACTCATAGCTCTAGTGATCATGTTCCAAGGGTGAAATATGGGCAAGACTGCTGACAGTTTCATAAGGTCTATTTCTGGGACAGCTGTCCTCCTCCTGCCACCATGAGCCCACAACAGGCTCACCTCTCCTAACTTACAATGGAACAATGCAGTGGTGAGTCACACCACTTTTTAACATACAGGTAGGAAAACAAAGCGCAAGCAACTTTATCAAGACAATACAGGTACCCTATAGTTATTTTAACTCTCAGAGAAGACATGTCCAATGAAATATGTTTGTAAAAACTACCAAAAGGGCTGCTATTCTGAACCCTGCATGTTGCAGCTGTTTAAGTCAGCAGAATTAACAAAATCAAGTAAGATTTTTCCAGCTATTAAAAACACGAATCTGTCCAGCACTTTACTGTTTCTTTCTCTATACACAGTAAAAAGCAAGCTATTAGCACAAGGAAATTACAAATATATATATTTTTACTACCTGATTTTCGGCCATCGAACAGACCTCAAAAAAACCCAAAATCATCACACTCCCACACACACCTCTACTGAAAGAATCAAAACAGGTTCTCAAACCAAAACCACAATAATTAAAAGTTACAAATGTAGAGCATATCAAACTTAATACTGGCAGGGAAAACTCCACAAGATCAGCATCTCAGTTTAATATCAATATACACACTGAAGATCAAACCTGGCCATAGCAACAGATAACATGCAAGTTACTGCCTGTCCACGACTACTTATTGCTATTCCTGGTTTTCAAGTCAGCAAGATTAACATACCATGCCTGTTGTCAATTCACTTCTGGCAGCTGAAGGAAAAACATATCACTGCACCCAAACACTGTTTTTCCAATATTAATGCTTTTATAATCTGCAGTGAGCTCTTCACAGTGTAATTGCTTTGCTGCATAATGTATCACCCAGACTGAAAAGCTATTTTGTCATTCCAGAATCACTGTCCTAGAAGCTGGCAGTCTGCAATGCAAGTTTTATTTCTGTACAAACGCACATACACACAATTATTTTAGAGCTAGGTTTCTCCGTTATGTGGTCTCACCCGCAGGCACTATTCAGTGAGCTGCCAGTACGCACTGTTTCTGAAACAGCGTTGCCACCACCTGGACAAACCTATAACTGCCAGCTATTACTGGATGAGAGAGTATGTATCCGGATAAAAACTCCCTATGGGAAAAAAAACCCACTTTCTCAATACACTTATTTCCGTATCCGAAATAATTAAGCCTTTTAAAATTTGGTTTCATATTCACTAATCAAAATCCAAATTCTATGTTTCCTTAGTATCTTAAAATTAGACATGTAAAACTAAAATKATTTATTAGCTTTACACCAACACTTGAAAAACTAGCTTGCAAAACTTTTGTTTTTATGTTCACCAATATTCTGTAGAATTATCTGCAACACTTGATAATCAGTTTATGAATGCTTCATACATTCAGAATCAGTTTCTGCCTCCTCCTCAGACTTCATTCCTGTTAGTTAGAAAGGTAACATTCAGAGTCAAAAGAAAACCATAGCTCTAACCTCAGAAGATATGCTTTGAAGATGTTGTTCCTTCCACTCCACCCTATTCACTATAAAGCATTACAGGAATGTTTCAGTCTAGTCTTTAATAGAAAATTCTATTTTATAGCAAATTTTGAAAAAAAAAAAATAGAAATTCTACTCCACACTTCTGATGCACAGTAAGGTAATGTGCCACTACCTAAAACAGAAAACCAGCAGCTACAAAAACAATCACAGAGGATTCCTTTATCTCAAGAGAATTGTAATTTTTTCTAACTTTCATAGAAAATGTATCCATTTCTACTGAAGTTTAGATTCAGTAAGATTTAGGACATCCTACAAGTTTCACACAATTGAGCAATTAGTATCTTTTCCTTATACAGATTCCTTCCTATTTGCACATTTCTGGTTTGTGGAGAAAGAGTTCACAAGATACAGGCCTTTTATGCGGACCTGAGAGGTCATTTCACATAAACAAAAGGTTTCCCACAGAAGTCAGTGCCTACACTCAATTATTAGCAACAAAATTTACAACTGGAACTCGGTAATGCCACTTTTGTTTAAGATGGTATTTACAAGCATGCTGAGAAACACGTTCAGCTTGCCAATTCCTCTTAAAGCTCGTATCATCACAGGCTCAGGCCACATATGTCCCCTAACACAGAATGCTTCGGGCTTTTTCCAGCTCCTCCTGGCAGACTGCAGCTCCAAAACAAGTCAAACCTAAGTCTGCTGGTTCCCCAAAGGGAACCTTAAACTTGAGCCATGCTGTTAGCACTGACAAATAATTTTTAAAGGAACTACCCTCTTGTTATTGATCTACTGTTCTTATAAAAGCTTGCATATGCTGGTATTTCACAGAACGCTCATTTTAGCTCTTAATCATTACAATAGATTACAGTACCAATGAAGACATTGAAAAAGTTTAAATATAAGGTACCCATTAATCAGCCTTTAGAAAAACATATACCATATCTTAAATATTTAAAGCCTCTTATCTTCCTGCATTTTTTTAATAAAGTAGTTATTAAGAGTCTTTATAAATTATTTTCAATGGAAAATGGAATCAGCTATTTCCTGTAAGATATATTTTGTTGTAATAAATGCATAAACTGCATGAGGAATTTCTTTTGTAATTAAAAAAATATGAACATTTTAAGTATCACTCCATGTTCTGAAGCAGTAACAATTCATCATATAGCAAAGCTATGGCAATGCTCTGACAGCATGTTATACAATAAGAAAAATAAATGCATTACATTGATAAATCTAGTCTGTTTAGTGAAATACTTGTCTGAGACACTGAAATGAGTCATCAATCACCACTACCCAACTGTCTATTCCCATCTTCTATCACATCCAGTTTCAGGACTGGCAACTGAAGAGTCATCTCAGAGTTAATGAGTTGTGCTGGACCTCTGTGAGAGACTTAAAGAGTTAACGTGAAGTTGATGCCTCAAACATTGCTGTAAATGGGTCCTGCATAGCAGTGACAAGGTGCAAATGAGGAGCCGGATAACAGGACAGGCAGGGCATGCCGGAGGGTGCGCAGCTCCCTGTTCTGCCCAAGCCGGACATCTCGCCATATACAGCAAAAGCTCATACAGAGTTTATCTGAGGAAGGGGCTCACGACCACCTGAAGACCACCGAGATACCCCTTGTGACCACCCCTCACTACAACAGCGCCTGCGCAATAGAATTCTAGAAACTGGGGTAGGGGACAACTATAAAAGGACACCAGCCCAAGGAGCCGGCGCGTGCCCGCCACCGGAGGATTGCTGCACCCGTCGTCGTCGTCATCGCGGGATCCAAGGGTGGTGACCTCTCTCTATCTCTCTCCCTCTCTCTCTTTTCCTTTCTTTTCTTTTCTTCTTCTAAACACTTTTATGGAACCCACATTGCCTATCACTACGCTTTTTAAGTTTGGGTTTCTATTGTAACGCTTTCCCAGTTCAGCTTGCTTCTGCCTTAGATAAAAATACTTAAACCGATCGTTTGGTGTCATTTCACCTTAATTTAGCCCGAGGGAATTTTGAAATCTTTACAACCCCCTGGTCTGATCAGGCCAGGTCATGACAACCTCTCATGACAAGCACGGTGCAGCTGTACTATTTAATCACTGTCATCAGTTTAAGGTAATCGTGTAAAAAATACTACTTGCAGAATGTCATTAAATAGAGAGTCATCTTTTCTTCCAAATGAGCCTACCTCACCATAGTGTTGAAGRTTTGACTTGACTTCGGAGATGATAGTTTCTTCCCACTTGAAAATAGAAGTCCCTGATAAACACTACACGATGTACCTTAAGTCCCACCATGTCTGAAGGTCCATGTTCTCAGAAAAGTAACTACCCTAATTCTGAATTCTTTAGTATTCCTGTGGGCAGAACGGTTCCTTTTTCGGGGTCTTTCCCCTCTGTCTTCACACTTAAATACTTCTTTACTCCTTTTCCATTTCTAGCAATTACTTTCTTTATTGAATCTACTAAATTCTTATTCTTACAGTCTAGGGGCTTTCAATGTTCACTTTCTCTCTTTCAAGAGAACTAATGCAACCAGACTTAAACAGCTCAGTTTTACATTTTCCTTCCCTTCCTCTCCAAACTGCCAATCCTTTCTATATTCACCCAGCAGAACTATGATAATATCCTTGCAAGCTCCTATCTTTACTCATTAGACCTTTTTAAAGTAAGTCAAAACACCTGTTAAAATCAGCACCTTTGCATGTCACTGACAGCTGATACCACTGTTTAAATCTCCACAATGATTCCCTACACCACAATGAAAAACGTTCAAGTTGCTAGCTCTTCTTCTAATAATCTAATTATTCAGAGACAGTCAAAATCAGGAATGCAAGACAACTTTCCTGTGACTACAAAAAGGTAATGGTGGTCTCAGGGTACAGTTGCTACATTTTGACTTTGACCTGGACATCCCAGATTTTAGGATTTTTGTGAGACTATGTGATGTGATTCAAAGCAAGCATGGTTTTGTAGTGAATCCTGTGCTGCCTCTATTTACCACGTGCTGATTTGGATCTCAAAGTGGTTTCTGTGTGCACAATTTGCCTTTTTTAAGAAGAAATCCTCACTTATAAAACATTTCAAAAATTAACAGCATATTAGGTGCCAAGACAACATGAAGGCCACAACTGCAGCATTTACCTAACACTTTTTTACCTTTTTAAGAACTTCAAACTACATGTATTGTAAACATTCAGTCCTAGGAAACAGACTAAATTTAATCTGAAGTAAACTCTCTGAATCATGTGATGGAGGTGTGAGGAAACTCAACATCAACCACTCAGATCCACTGATCTGCTCCTACCACTCCTTACTAAGGTAGACAAGGCGTCCTGGACTCTGGGCTCAGTGTAGGAGAGAGCAATTCACAACTGAAGGAAACTAAACATGAATTCTTTGCACCATAGGCTCCATGTATTTCTATTCTAAACCCTTGTCAAGGACCAGGCAGGGCAGGCAAAAAGAAAGCTGTCAGCCACCTTTTGCCTGAAGCACAAGGCAGCATAGATATTACCTGCACCGCCTCTTCTCACCTCTAGCTGAAGGCGGGATCTCCCTGCTGGTCTGAAACAAAGCCCAGCCCCAGGCAGACCTACCACGTCTAGGACATGAAAGAGAAAACAGCACCTGTCTGTCCTGCCCTCTCTTTCTGCAAGAGCTTATTTGCTCAAGTACAGTACAAAGCGATAAAGCACATTAGGCTCGGCACTGTGCTAGAGCTAATCAGTCCTCCCTAAATCCGGAGGACTGCAAAGCATCACACAGACACACTGCAGTGACCTTGCAGTGGAACCTGTACACAACATCTGAGTGCCTCTACAGTGTTTTCTCTACAATTCATTTTCTTTCCAGTGCTGTTCCCATCCTGCACTGATCTCTATATGGCTAGGACACAGGGTAAGATATGAACTGTATTTGCTGCAGATTTTCTTAATGTACAACAAATAATGCTCTCCAAAAAGAGAGCATTGCTTCAATATGGTTATCCCCCACACATTTAAGTTCCTGACTTCTTTAAAAACTGAGCTTCAGAAATCTTCTGCATGTGCACATTTTATTTTCTACAGACTAAAATCAATTTCCTTCCCCATCCCATACCTTTGAACTTCTTCACAAGTTTTAAAAGCCCCCAAGTCCTGGTGTGACCTTGTTGCACACAGTTGTAACCAGCACAGGATGCTCTTGAAAAGTGTTATAAGGTGAGCGCAAGTTAGTGACCACCACCCAAGGCAGTGGGTGTAAACACCTGTGATCACTTCCCTAGCCAGCGGATTGGTAGTGATAGAAGGAACTGACTTATCCTCAGCCACAAGATAATACAAACCTGAGGGAGGACTGGCATACATTCCTGCTCTAGAACAGATCAAACCTAGTATCTTTGCTCTGCTGACACCACAAGGATCGCCATCCACAGAAGTAGAAGCACAAATTACAGTGGAAATGAGTTACCAGCGAGTGGAGAAATTGAAGAGATATAGAATCTCCTACATCCAAGTAACCCAAAGTCACAATCGACTGCCACAAGAGGCTGGCTAGGTTCAGGGAATTCTGTATCTTAAAATAATAATAACAAACACTCATGAGGAAGTCTGTTTTGCAAGGAAAGCGGATAATGATCTGTAAGGTGGAAACAGAGGGAGAAAATGGGTATCCAAATTAAGAGAACATAGAAATGAAATTTATAGCTATTAATATGATACATGCTGTACTACAGAAAATTTGTCAGTTGTGTAGATCCATGTTCTCAGAACCCCTTATCCACTAAATTTTACACTCTTTGTTTAGAAATAAGCAAGGCTTGATCTCAGCTGATCCCCCAGCTGAATCATATGACAGTTGACCTGCTGTAAGATGCTCCCAGCTACTCCCAGTTTCCTCCTGCACAGTTTGACCTGTTAATTCAATAAAAATACTTTATTGTTCTTCATCCAAATCACTAATAAAAACTTTGAGTAGTTCTAGACTTCAACAGACAGCTGGTGGATCCCCCTAGATACTCTCCTCCAGCTGACAGGTAACATTTCTGACTATTCCAAGAACAGTTTCCAACCTGCTTAGCACCCACATAGCAAATTCATAATCCGCAGTCTTAAATTTTACACACAAAAAGGTCACAAAACCATCAAAGTATTGTCCACTAAGAAAACAATTTTGATAAGATCCTATCTTGTCAAACCAACAATTTCACATCCATTTTCACTCACTATCTTATGAACATACTTACGAGTTATTATTTGTTCCTCTACTTTTCCACCACCCATGCTAGTTAACCTGATTCATGGAGGGTTTTTTCTTTCGAGGTCACTAAAAACTCATGATTTAGCCAGGTTAATTTATTGCTATACTTCTTAGCCTTCATCCACATTAGGGTAATTTGTATTCGTGCCTTTAACAGTTGGAGAAGGCACAGGTGTGAATTGTCCTACACACCTTTTCACTTATTCTGTTTAGACATCCACAGGCTCTCTACTATCCATTTTCTGAATTTATTGAAGCCCATTTTCCTGAAATAAGCTGTTTTCATTCTAATTATTTCCCTCCCTCCTTAATGACTGCTACATCCCACATCTCATGGTCAAGTGTGTCTGATTGTAACAGTGAGTTCCATCTATTAATATAACAGAGAATAAATCAACAGAATAAAAAGCAAAGTTCGAACACTTTCACGAAAAAGCTTCACCATCAATTTCTTCTTCCTGTGGGGAAGTCTTGCTTACTTCATTCAGAGTCCTTTCATGCTGCTGATGGTGAGGGGTTAGGTTTTTTTTATATCACCTAAAGCAACAGCTAGTGCACAGTGTCAAATATACGTCAGTAAATTAAATAGAAAACAGAATTTTCAAATGTAGTCTTTTCACACAGAATTCTAGTAGTAGTATTTTTTCATATGCACTCTCTTGTTCTCTAGTTGCATAAAAAAGGATAGTAAGGGAGAATTAACTGACTGTGAATGAACACATTTATGGAAGATGCGGTATTACTTTTGAGTATCTCAAATTTCAGTTTGTAAAGCAAAATTATAATAACCCTTCTCTCACTTTCATTCCAAAGACAGAAAAGAAGCATGGGAAGAGTGAACAAAACATTAGCCCAGATATTTTTTTCTTATTCTGCCTTTTAGTATTTCTTTAAAATACACGATTTTTCCCGGATAATATGCATTTGACCGGGGAATTGACAGAGGAATTAAAATCTTGATAGCAAACTACCAGAAGGCAGAGGAAAACTGAGGTGACTGTGGTTAGGAAGTATTAGAGACTCTGTAAAAGTTCTAGCTCTTGATTTTGTTTCCAGACATCTTGTATAAGCTTATGCTATCTAACAGCTCATCCTCTCCATTCCCACTTCTGTGCCAGTTCTAGCTTACTATTTATTCTTCCTCAAGTAATTTTAATCCATTTTTCTATTAAAGTTTTCTGTAGAAAGGTCAAATAAATGACAGTGAAAAGTTAGCAGCAGAGAGAAAGAAAATAGGGGAGAGAGATCTCTCCCTTTTGGTGGCAGTAAAACATTGCATCAGTGCAAGCTGCTGGTGCAGAATTTTCAACAGATCAAGACAAAGAAAGTAAGTCAATTGGAAGAATGAGAGGGAAGTCTAATAACAATGGAGTACTGATAATTCAGTAGACCTGCATTGTGACATCTGTATCACTAAAATATACTTAATGTGCAAGAGCCTTAACATTTCTAGAAGTGCTGTTCTCACCCACATCAGCCAGAGTTAAACTGCACAGCATTTAAGAGCCAGCCCTCTCTGCTCAAAGCAAAATCTGCGCAACTTCACCTCTGAAGCGCAGCTGCATTGTGCATCGCCTGTGTTGTATATTCTGTTATTGTCGTTGTTATCATTGTTGTTATCACTGTTCTACTTTGGTTTATTTCCATTATTAAACTGTTTTTATCTCAACTGCGGGTTTTCCTTCATGTGCCCTCCCGAGCCTCTCCCCCATCCTACCGGAGAGGTGGGGTGAGCGAGCGGCTGCGTGGTGTTTAGTTGCCGGCTGGGGTTAAACCACAACAGTCCTTTTTGGCGCGTTATGCTCAGTACTCCTACAGTTCGTCTTAAGAAAAACTGGGAAACATAAAGGCTACCACAATGTGTTCTTAGATACAAAGACTTCAATTCATTACTAACTTTAAAAGCCTCTTACACTGTGCTCCTGATGAGTTCAATAGCTATGTCCACCTCCCCTGCCCTCTTACTTGGCACTACAACTACCATATCATTAAGTTCTAAATACAGAGATCAGTCTTAATGTTTCAGCAGAGGCCTTTCACTATGAAAGGCATGCCAGCATAAACTCAAATATTGAGAAAAAGACTTTGAGTATTTTTGGTAAAAAAAGTCATTTTTACTGGTAAATAATGACTGACACTGCAACAATCACACACAAGAAATTTGACTGTAGTTTTTACTGCTTCCTGTATGCTAGAAGACACAGCCTTTTGTACTGTACATGATGTCCAAGTCATCATGAACCCCAACAGTGAGAAGACCAAAAGCTGGAAGCAAGATGCAGAAAGCCTGGAAGCGTTACACTGTCATATTAACTCAGAAGAAGAACACACTGCTGATGAAAGGGTGTGCACATCACCTTCCCAAACACTTGTTTGAGCACACCTGCTTTAAATCACCACCAGTCGTTCATGAAGTTGCACACCAAAACAGGTCAAGGGAACTGCTCTGAGGCAAAATAAGTCCACAAGACATTACATGTTTCTGAAGGGGAGGTGTGCGCCCCTTCCCTCCCTCCCTTTTACAAAGGGTACTGACTTAAGTGACTGCACAGACTCAGACTTTCTGCTTCTCCTTGTGCTGTGAAGAATATCAAGTAGAAAGTCTCCACAGCCTGTGGGTGCTCTAGTTAATGCAATCATACAAAACATACGGAGTACGGCAAGCTGATAAACAAGCCTGTGTAGCCAAAGGAAACAGGACTGTAAAATACTATAGCATGTGCACTTAGACACCGTCAGGGAAGCTGCCTTCAATAAATTATACATAGCTGTGCAGCATAAGCATAGCATCTGTAGAGAATGATGTGAGGTCATGCTATAAAGAGCGCCCAGGCTCCTGGAACACAAGCAGAAACCTAGAAAACTATTTTTCCTCAGGAGTGCAGCAAGCATACATACAGGAATTAATTGAAAAACATAGGCAGAAGTGCTCTGAATTATCAAGAAGAGTCAATTTGTTTATTGCTGCCTGCCTACCTACCTACTACAGAGTGATGCCTCCACTCTAAAACCTTTTGATGGCTAGCTTTAGGTTTCTTCTTGCACTAGGGCATCAGCCTAATGAGAAACTGAGCATGCGTTTCGAAGCGAGCCGCGCAGAACGGACGCGTCCTCTCAGCAGCTGCACCTTCCCTTCACTTAGAAGTCGCTCTTCTTCSTAACCGGGCAGCAGCGCAGCCAAACCGCCCCGCTCTCTACAGACAGCAACAACACGGTCACGGATCACGCAGGACGGCGCTCCGCCGGGGCTCGGCGCTCTCCGCTCTCCGCCGGCGGCTCGGGGCGCCCCCACAGAAGGGCCCGGCGCTGCCGGGCGGCGGGCAGAGGCAGCGCGCCCGGGCGCTCGCACCCGCACGGCTCCCCGCGCACGTCTGGCTTCAGCCACCAGCACCCGCCGCCACCGGCCCGCCGGGCCCCCGGCCGCGGCCCCCACCGGCAGGCAGCCCTTCGCCCACCGGGGCGCCCCGGCAGCCCTCCGTGCCTACCTGCGCGGGTCTCGTGCTGGGGCACCCGGTAGTACTTGTTGCCGAACTGGTCGGTGCCCACCAGCTCCTTGGCGGGCCCGAGGAGCCGCAGCCGCAGGGCGCGCAGCGCCTGCCAGGGCCCGCTCATCCCGCCCGCCCCGCGCCGCCAAGGTCGCCGCTGCCAACCGACCCAGCCGCGGCGCCGCACGCCCCGCCCCCGGCAGGTCGCGTCACGTGCGCCCCCCGTCCCGCCCTACCCGGCTGGCCGCGCCCACCGGCGCCCCCGTGCCTGCCCGACTCCGCCCATCGGTGGCGGGCATGCCAGCAACGCCGCTCGCCGTTGGTGGAGGCCGGCCGGCCCCGAAGGGTATTGGCCAATCCCGGCCAACCCTGGCCTAAGATGGCGGAGGGGTGTCGAGTGGCTTCGCGGTCCCGCCATGTTGGGGTTCATGACGGCTCGCCAGGCCGGGCTCGACGATCCAGTGCGGCTGCGCCGCGCCGAGTCTACCCGGAGGTAGCGGGAAGCGGTGGGGAGCCGGGACCGGGGCGGGGCTGCGCTGCGCGGGGAGGCCGCCTCAGGCCCGCGAGGCGGTAGCGGTAGCCCCTTCCTCCGCCCTGCCGGGGAGCCCTCGCCCGGCCCAAGCTGGGCCGCCCTGAGGTGGGGCCTGGCGCCGCCCTCGCTGCCGCTCCCGCCGAGAGAGTCGAGCCTTGCCCTGCCGCTGCCCGGGCSCGGGGAGCCAGAGCGGAGGAGCCGGCAGCCGCCGGGGCCGGCAGCCCCCGGGGCCGGCCTGGGCTCCCCGGCAGAGGCTCCCGCGTGTCCGCCGTGCCTCGCCTCGGAGTTTCCCGTGGGTTTTTTTTTCCTTTACGTGTGTGGATTAGCAGCCCTGGGGTGGGCCGGATAATGGTGCTTTGGTAGGCTGAGTAGGCACAGGACGATAAACTGTACCTCAGTATTACTGCCCTTGCTATCTTAGCGGTTTCACCAGATGTTCCAGCTTGCATGCGGCTATGCTCTGCTTTGTGAAGAAACAAGATTAATGTGATGCTTGTGTGCCCACATCAGTTCATCCTCCCTCTTTCCAAAACTTGGCCTGTTGGCAGGTTGCAAAAGAATCAGATGCAGGGGTTTTATTAGGTTCCTAACAGCTTTTGTGGAAAGTGGTAACTGCATAGAGAGGCTTATTAATATTCTTGCTAAAGGTTATAATGTGATGGGTTGTTCATTATCAGAGAATCAGTTTTGCAGCTGTATTTCAAGATAAAGCCAACCTCAGTTCAGTCACTCACACAACTCCATCAACCGGAAGGATTTGTGTTGGTGATTTACCCATTCAAGGATGCACCTTCTGTGGCTGTATCGTTGTAAGAAGAGTCTTTTTAAATTTGAAATTAATTTTGGTGATTCAGGAAGCTCCTTTCTGTGTACATTTTGACAACACGATTACGTCCTTTCTGTGCCTTCAGCACTGGTGCAGTGTTCAGTGTTAAGAGTCATAAAAATCATAGAATAGTTTGGGTTGGAAGGAACCTTTAAAGGTCACCTAGTCCAAACCCCCTGCCTTGGGCAGGGATATCTTCAACTAGAGCAGGTTGCTCAGAGCCCCGTCCAGCCTGACCTTGAATGTTTCCAGGGATGGGGCATCCACCACCTCTCTGGGAAACCTGTTCCAGTGTTTCACCACATTCATGGTAAAAAATTTCTTTCTTTTATCTAGTCTAAATCTACCTCTTTCGRTTTAAAAATATTATCCCTTGTCCTATCATAACAGTCCCTGCTAAAAAGTTTGTCCCCATCTTTCTTATAAGCCCCCTTTAAGTACTRAAAGGCCACAATAAGGTCTTCCCGAAGCCTTCTCTTCTCCAGGCTGAACAACCCCAACTCTCYCAGCCTTTCTTCATAGGACAGACATTCYAACCCCCTGATAATTTTTGTGGCCCTCCCCTGGACCCGCTCCAACAGGTCCATGTCTTTCTTATGCTGAGGGCTCCAGAGCTGGACGCAGTACTGCAGGTGGGGTCTCACCACAGCAGAGTAGAGGGGCAGAATCACCTCCCTCGACCTGCTGGCCACGCTGCTTTTGATGCAGCCCAGGATACGGCTGGCCGCCTGGGCTGCGAGCACATGTTGCCGGCTCATGTCCAGCTTTTCATCCACCAGTACCCCCAAGTCCTTCTTGGCAGGGCTGCTCTCAATCCCTTCATCCCCMAGCCTGTATTGATACCGGGGGTTGCCCTGACTGAGGTGCAGGACCTTGCACTTGGCCTTGTTGAACCTCGTGAGGTTCACACGGGCCCACTTCTCAAGCTTGTCCAGGTCCCTCTGGATGGCATCCCGTCCCTCAGGCATGTCAGCTGCACCCCTCAGCTTGGTGTCATCTGCAAACTTGCTGAGGGTGCACTCAATCCCACTGTCTGTGTCATTGATGAAGATACTGAACAGTACCCGTCCCAATAAGGACCCCTGCGGGACACCACTCATCACTGATCTCCATCTGGACATTGAGCCATTGACCACTACCCTCTGGATGCGTCCATCCAACCAATTCCTCACCCATCGGACAGTCCACCCATCAAATCCATATCTCTCCAGTTTAGAGAGAAGGATGTTGTGGGAGACCATGTCAGAGGCTTTACAGACGTCCAGATAGACAACATAGATAGCCCTTCCCATGTCCACTGCTGTAGTCACTCCATTGTAGAAGGCCACTAGGTTGGTCAGGCAGGACTCTCCCTTGGTGAAGCCATGCTGGCTGTCTTGTATCACCTYCATGTGCCTTAGCATAGCTTCCAGGAGGATCTGTTCCATGATCTTCCCAGGCACAGAGGGGAGACTGACTGACCTGTAGTTCCCCGGGTCTTCTTTTTTCCCTTTTTAAAAATGGGGGTTATGTTTCCCCTTTTCCAGTCAGTGGGAACTTCATTGGACTGCCACGACTTCTAGAATGRAAGCACAGTGGGTAGAATTTATGTTACTTGGACAACTGTCCACTTAACATTTCCCTTCCTAAACATTTTAATTTTGACTTTAAAAAGAAATAATTTATAGTCTGCAGTAGGTTGTATTTATAACTACATTTTAAAGTCATATGTTTTAAGACACTTCCATAGAGGGATTTATTACATCACTAAAATTCAATCTTGAGCTCAAAAGTTTTAAACTAGGTATCTTGTATATGTCAAAATTCATATACAAACAAAAACCAGAATGTAATTTTTAGGTGAATTCTTGCATAATTATATTTCACAGCTAAGTAGTACTAAGTAGTACAAGATACTAATTGCAGCTCAGAAAAGTTTGTCTTGGAAGCTTCATCATGTGGATAGCGTAGCTTTTATTTAATGTTACAGAAAACATAACACGCAAACATTGTTTCCTTAAAGGAAATATTGTAATTTGTTAAACTAAATGAATCTGTCCACTAGGTGTCCCTAGTTCCAAGTGGGATGAAACTTGGACGGTACATGATGAATCTTCAAAGTAACTAATATTTGTTGCAACTACAACAACTGCTTCTTAATGTTTCTTTCCCTCAGCGTTTTCAAATTACATTCCATTTTTGTTTCATATGTTGACCCCAAATGCAGTTTTGATATTTCTTTGAACTTATTTTACATATTTATTTATTACCTTCCAAACAACATAAAGAATAAAATATTTTTTTCTGCCAACTTCACAGGACTTATTTCCAGCCCTGTAGCATGTCTGCAAGTCTAGTTTTGTAAAAAATACCGGGGATAGGTTAAATGCCTTGAGGAAGCGTGAAACTATGGTTTGAGCTGTTCAGAGCTACATAGTAACATTCTATACTTCTGTTGTTCTTGTTGTTCATATCTCTGTTTTTCTTTTTTTGTTGTTGTTGTCTTAAGGGTTCTAAGTTTGGAATTAAATAAAGATAGAGATGTGGAAAGAATACATGGGAGTGGTATCAACACCCTTGATATTGAGCCTGTTGAGGGAAGATAGTAAGTATATACTTTAGTTGGTAAAAATGTGTATGAGAACTTCACTGTGTTTTGGTACTATGGATTTATTTTCTTGCTGAACGCTCAATTATATTGAGCATATTGAGATCATGAGTGTTGTAACGTGTGTGCTTTATTAACACTTTCAGCATGTTATCCGGTGGGTCAGATGGTGTTATTGTACTTTATGACCTTGAAAACTTGAGCAGAAAACCAAGTTACACATGTAAAGCACTTTGTTCTGTGGGAAGGTAGGTACTAAAAAATTCTATTAAAAGTTCATATTGATATCTCTTGTGTGACTAGCATTAAACTCACAAATTAATGTGTGTTCTCATTTCTAGGATGAAAAGACTGTAGAAAATAGTGTTAGAAAACTTTGAAGGCCAGCATGATGCATTATGTTTTTTGGCATGGAAAAAAAAAAGCAAACTTTATGAGGATTTATGTGATTTACTAAGTAGCAGGAGCTAATTGGTTTTTCTTGATTTGTCTACTCTAACAGTTACAGTATATGTACCATGACTCTCTGATGTTGTTTGAGTAGGTCTTTGGCAGTTTGAAAGTTAAAATGGAGGGTGTTATTTGTAGTCATATGGAAACTAAAGCAGAGAGGCTTGTGTTGCTGTACACCCCACAAAAAAGTCAGAGTTAGTACTSCAAGCTCATGTTTTAACACTAGAAAAAAGACAAAAAAAACCCCAACCCTCTTCCAGGTCGCAGTTCCTCTCCTGTGAGTTTTCTTATTTTTTTATGTTGAAATTTGCTGACTCTATGCCAGTAACTGTGAGAAAGTAATTTTGGGACTGTTGCAGAAATATTGCTTGTATCTCCCAAATAAATATAATATAATTCTTTTTGAATAATTATGTGTTTAAGCAAAAGGAAAATAAYCTTTGCATAACCCTGTTCATCTGATTGGAAAAAGAGCTAATACAGATCTGTACTTATTGGTTTTATTTCCCCTCTCCCTGCTCCCAGCTTTACTAATAGCTATTTTGAGTTCACCAGGTACAGAAGTAATTAATACAAAACTTCTTAAGAACACGTTTGAATGAAGACAGATACGTTACTGACAAAAATGGGACATATTTTTCTGAAGAACAGGGTACTACCATACTGTGTGTAATCTATATAAAGACTCAAAGCCTTTATTGATTTGTCAGGCTTTCCCTGCAGACAGTATAAATTTGGGCCATTATGGGCATTAAGTCTTCTAGCAAAAGCTGTTTTTTTCCTTCTGTTTACATAGTAAGGTTATCTAGTAGGTTAGGACTTTATCTGAAGCTCATAATAAGATGTATCYTACTGTGTAAAAGATTTTTGTAAGAGCTATGTAAGAGCTACATTTTCCCCTTATTTTTTCCCAGTCTTCAAATTATTTGCGGTCTAAGAGCTTCATGAGGAAGATTGACAAGAACAGAACAGATTTGTAACAGGGAGCTAATTCCTGATTGTAGGTTGTGATTTAGCCAGTATTTCTCATCTAGAATGTAGGGCCACTGTTGCAAAAAGCAAGAACTTTCCTTGTTGCACTGGGAGTCAGCACACAGAGCTTTACGTGATTACATATGATCCACGTTGTCCTGTGGCAAAAACTGGCATTTGAGAGTAACCAACCAGTACCAGCTTCTAGATAATTATATAGCTGATGCTTGTGTGTAAGGCAGTCTTCTCTCCTCAAAACCTGTCTAGGAAGAATGAATGGTAGTGACCTTATATCCATAGAATTTATTATTTGTTTTTCTTTGGTAGAAAAGGTTGGGATATCCTGAATAATGGGGGAAAATACTGCATATAGAATGAACTGGGAGTAACATACGGCCCTGAGACATGAAGCCAGGCTGAATGGCATGTGGCCACTACTAAGCCTAGCTAGATCAAAGGTGATTCCTTCAGAGCTACTCAAGAGTTTTTTAGTTGATTCCTCAGCCCTCTAGATTATGGGAGAATTGATTGCTCTGGTGCAGTGCTGAACACAGTCCAGTGTTGTGCACTTGTATTTATTGTACCAGGATAATTAGTTACATGAGTTTAGATGCCTCTACAGGAGTAAGTTCACGCTGAGTCAAGCTTGATTTCCTGGCACTGCAGGTACTGAAGATTTTTAAATCGGCCTCCCCTGTAGAATAAGTGCACAAAATCTTYTGAGGACAAGCATGGTCTTCCTTCAGAGCAGCCTGCTCTAATTCACTGAAGACCATACTACTTATGCCAGGCACCAGGGGCTGTTCTAGTTCTCTGATCCTCCATGGCCCTCTTTGATCCGAGCCTCTACTAAAAGCATGTGGAAGGCCCTATCAAGAGAGAAATCCTCTGGGATGCGTACTTGAAAAGCACGAAGGCAATGCAAAGTCAGGCTGTCAGGAGTGGTTTTGTCACTCATAAGAGGCACAAACACTGCATGCTGTTTTTTCGTGTTGCATTTGGTGTGAATTTACTCTGGTGGGAGATGCCAGGCTGTTAACTATGGAGACTACAGTCCTCCATTTGTCCAGAGGGCAGGTACAGCACAGATACTATCATCTTTCAGATGTCCCTGTACGGGGATGCTTGGGAATGAGAATGAGACTGAGATGGAGGCGAGGCCATTTATGTGCTGGAATTACTACTTGCATATAATAGGCATTATGCTCATTACRGTGATTTTTAGCACTGTGGCAAAGTAACAGGCCGTTCTCGGGTATGCTTCAGAGATAAGCAATGCAGGAGTTAGTCGACTAAGGTCAACAGTTGCTCAATAGCTCTTGCTTAGTATTGTCAGTGCTGGCTTCTGTGCTTTCTAGCAACCCAAGTAAGCATGAAGGTTTATTAGCTTAGGTGTAGTGCCAGATCTATACAGAAGATCTGCATCTGCGTTTACACAATGATACCCCTGCAATAGCTATCGCTTTGGAGGCGAGGACACTTGAGAGAACAATGCAAAGATAAGAGCTGAAGTGGAGAAATCTTGTGAGCCCTTCACCAGCTGCAGATAGAGCCAGTTGGACTATTTTTACATGTGTACTGCGTCTGGCCGGGATGGAGTTCATCTTCTTCATAGCAGCTTCTATGGTGCTATGTTTTGGATTTGTGACCAGTCTTGTTACACACTGATGTTTTAGCTATTGCTGAACAGTGCTTGCATAGTGTCAAGGCATTCTCTGTTCCTCACTCTACCCCCTCAGCAAGTAGGCTGGGGGTGGACAAGATGCTGGGAGGGAACACGGCTGGGACACCTGACCCGAATTGACCAAAGGGGTATTGACATTCCATACCATTAAATGTCATGTGCAGCAATAAAACTGGGGGGAGTTTTCCAGGGCTTGCTGTTGCTCAGGGTCTGGCTGGGCATCAGTCTGCCTGATGCTTTTGCATCACTTGTTTGTCTCTTTTTTGTGGGTCGTTTTGTTTGGTTTCCTTTTACTTATTGAAATGTCTTTAACTCAACCCACAAGTTTTCTCACCTTTGCCATTTGGATTCTCTTCCCCACCCCACTGCAGGGGGGCAGTTAGCAAGCGGCTGTGGTGGTGCTTAGCTGCCTAGGGTTAACCCACAACAGCATGGTACTTCTTGGTCTGRGAGCATGGGTTTGGGCCCTGAAGCTGGATCCACGTGGATCCAGCTCAGATATGAGTGGCCTAGGAGGTATGTGAAACGGCCTGTACTGTTCAGAGCCTGGTCGGTTGAATCATATCCTGGAGCTGTCAAGATTGGCTCTGGTGTCCCTTCTTCCCACCACCCATTATTAATTATATTACCTTCTGTTACTATGCATAGTTGAGTTGAAAGTTTCGTATTGTTCTTCCTCTTTCATTTCTCAATGCAAAAATAATTAACTCTCAGTAACTCAGTCCACTGCTATCTGGTGACTGCAGTGTACATGAATTTCCAATAACTGTGTAGCTGTAATTATTAGCTAATAATCATGAATATTTTGAACTGTATATGTGATTGTATTTTTCAGTGGATCCATTTCTAAGGCAGTGGGATTCCACAAGCGTAAATGGTTTGTAGTGTTAGGCCCTCAYGTTAAACATTAGATTTTTAACCATTGGAATTTAAAAATTTCAAAAAACATTAATGCCTTTTATGCCTCAGACTGAGTTTCTTAACTTCAGGTATACTACATATACTGTATTTTGAAAAGGTAAATGATTTGTAGTTTCTTGGAATGAGGGTTCTTCAAAGTAATTTACATTGGTTGATTGAAAATTGAGGCACCAAAACAACTAGTTCTTCTTGAAAATTTCAGTACAAATTAAAAAAATGTTTAACCTATGTTTTCAACTTGTCATYGAATATCAAGACAATTATAAGACAATTATCAAGACTCTAACCAACTGGAATCTTTTCCTTGATTTTAGGAGCCATCCCGATGTACATAGATTCAGTGTGGAGACTGTCCAGTGGTATCCTCATGATACTGGCATGTTTACATCCAGCTCATTTGATAAAACCTTGAAAATATGGGATACGAATACTTTACGAGTAAGAGAGAATTTCTACAGCTTGCAGGCTTCTTTGTATATGTGTATACATTTGTATACATTCCGCATTTGTATATATTCCGCATCTGCAGTTGACCCAGAGCTTAACAGGACCAGGCATCCAGAAGGATGAAAACCAGCCGATTGTTGGAACTGTGGGTGCAGCAGAGGGTGGTGTGGTTCTGGCATTCACACATACCTTGGTGTGTACCTGTCTGTTTCTGAAGACCTGGATGTCTAAACTGTACAAGAGCCTGGAACCCTTGGGACAATTCCTTTCTGCTTTTGCCTTGAACAAGAATACAGCTAGTTGAATTTATGCTATGTAAACTTGTCTACCAAGGACTGGTCTGAAGTTCATTCTTGGGGATTGTTGGGTGTAACGGGAGTGTACAGCAGGGCTAATTATTTTTAGTAACCAAGGCCTAAATACTGCTTTTTAAGGACTGGTGGTTTTGGTATTCAGGGTCATTAGGTCCAAAATTCTGCTSTTGTAAGCACTATAGACACCATTTCTAAAAATTGGTGGAGAATGAGAGAAACCATTAAGAAAATGCTAACCAATGTAACTGGCTTTATTAAAGTAAACAGATTCTGTAGGATTTTAGGTTGCTTTGACTCACTAATCCTCGCATCTRCTTGTTGAACTGTGAATTCTGGACTGCAGTTTATCCTGTTTCCAGTATGCATGTGTTAATGGATTTACACTGATGCTGTTTGAATGTTGTTTCATGCATAGTGAAAGAATTTAAAAAAATAAGATGTCTGTCATCCTAGGGACACAGTAGAGAATAAATTTGGGCTTCTTTTTTTTGTGAGATGTGAAGCTGTGTTTACAGTAACTAAATCTTCTTGTAAATGCAAAGTTCAATTCGCTTTCCAGGTAGTTCTGTGAGCATCACTTAAGACAGTATTGATATGAAGGTTATTGATTGACCTGTTCTGCCACCAAATGGTGTATTTGGAAACACCAGCAACTTAAGTTTTAAGGATTTTTTTTTGTTATATACAATATCTTAGAAAGAGACAACAGAAGCAGTTGTACCTGAAAGTAATTGTGCTGATTATTAAAGCCAATATTATATTTCATTAATTTTTAACACTCACAAGGGGGCTAATAATTTTGTGAGGTGGTTTTTTTTTTTTGAGGAATTGAAAATAGTATGTGATATTTGTGAATGTCAAGGGGCTTCTAAATTTAGTCTAAGTGCCTCTTTCCTGTAGACTTCTATCTCTGTATTATAACCTTCTCATTTGCGGTTTTTTCTTCCTAGTTTTTTAAATTTTTGATAATTTTTAAATAATTTCCATTCATGCTTCAGATCATCCAGTTTTCTTGGTCTTTCTTTTGGATCATCTCTGAGCTCTGGCATCGTTGTTCTAGTGTTGGAAACAGACTKACTTACTTTGCCATGTTTGTGTGATCTGGTTTCTAACCAGGAGAGTTATTGTTAGTATGTGAATAGTAATATTTGTGTTAGTCTCATTTGTGGCTGTTACTTGAAAAATACTTAATAATGAGGATTTACATTCTGATAACATACTTGGGGCTGTGATTAATTTAATCTTTTTATTATCAGCCTGCAGATGTATTTCACTTTGAGGGAACCGTCTATAGCCATCACATGTCTCCAGTTGCTACAAAGCATTGTTTAATAGCAGGTGYGTATGTGTTTTTAAGAAATGCCCTATGTATTTTGGGGTTATAGTAAAAAGCAAGTAATAATCAGTATTTTCAAGTACTGTCTCATTTTTACATGATTTGAGTCTTCATAAGACATGAGGTCATTGGTAAAATAAAGTATTATCAGTTAGTCAGATAATGTCGATGAGAATATCACATTATATAGTGATATAGCTAGTTATAATTAGGTTACYTTTCATTATATAAGTTAGCATTTGAAGGTTATTAGCTCCAAACATAGTCAATTCGTATGGGGGGGGAGTGTATTGCTCACATGTACACAATTTATCTATGTTTAGTAAAAAAAATATTTAAAGAGGAGATATTTTTAATTTTTAAGTTTTATAAGTGTTGTACCTGTATTAGGACAGTATTTAGAAACCCCCWGTTTCTGAATCTTGTTTGTTATATGGTAAATTTACTTGGACTAAAATGTAAATCTGTTAGTAGAATGCATTGCTCTGACTAAATGAACTGTTAYGCAGCTAACATTTTTCTTCTATTTCTTTGTCATTGCCAAGATTTTTTGTTGTTCTCTGAAATGCTGTTTTTTTTTCTTTTTTGCTGTCTTTGTTTCTGTTGTTACAGTTGGTACCAAAAGCCCCAAAGTACAGCTCTGTGACTTGAAGTCTGGATCCTGTTCTCACATTCTGCAGGGTACTTTTTAGTCTGAAACATAAATGTTAAACAATAACTACTTTGAGTAAAACAAGTCCTGTAAAGAAACACTGTATACAATGTATTCTTTGTAAGTAACATGACTAATTTATTTATTGCCAGTTGTGAAAGTTACACAGTGGCAAAAGCTTCTTCTGAGTGTTAGTCTAGTGCTAATGAATTGGAGAATACAAATATTAAGTAATGAACAGTTATTACAGATGTTTGGGCATTTTCATGACCTAATCAATAGTGATTACTATTTATTACATGGTTAAGTGTAGGCATTGGTTTTGTGTTCATGAAATTCAGTATGGGGTGCTACTTTAAAAAACACACACACACACACACACACACACCCACAAAAAAACCCCCAAAAAAACCAAAACAACAAAACCAAGGCCAAACCCAAAAAAACTTCACTATTTTTAACAAAATCTCCTGTGGAGGTGCTTGCATGGATTTGTTTAGAAGTTTCTGTATAACAGGCAAGATACTACTTGCTATAGAAGGGTGGTATCTAATCTGTTGCATTTACCTAATTCAGTAAGCATAGGGGTTTATTGTTGCGTAATCCATTACTTTTTGCACTTAATGAGAATTTGCCCTCAATGTCTCTTTTCTAATGTTTGCTGTATATACACATGCTCAAGTGAAGGCAATTACAAGGTAARCCTTGATTCTTCAAACCAGCAGGGCAAGTGCCAGATCTGATCTAGAAACTGTAGAGAAGTGTTAGCTCAGACACAGCAATGTGCAGATGCAGCTCTATTTCTTCACTGGCCAGCTCAAATCTAAAAGCAGCCTAGGTGCTTTCATGTGATGCAGAGCTTAAGCCAGTAAGTCTTTCTGAACTGAATCAGCCACAATGAGCATCTCAATGTTCTGTTTCCAGAACTGAGAGCACCAGAGAGTGCAGACACAAAAATAGTTCTCTAGAGAATCAGTGCGGTTTCAGCAGGGCTTCTTAATTTTGACACAAGACTTAGTGCTTTCCAGGCACAGGTTGGTTGTATCTTTGTACACAGCCTGGTACAGTTAGCTCACGTGCAATATCAGAGGAATAAGTGGAAACAGATTATGTCTTCCACTAAACATAATCATAATTCTTTACAGAACTTGAAGCACTCATAGTGTCTTGAAAATAGGTATAAATATTTTTCACATAGGCTAACTCTAGCAGCTGAAATGGAGCTAAATGCTTGGCTGTAGTTTACTTAATGGATCCAAATAAATGTGTCTGCCCTGAGCCTTCCAAGTGTATCCTGTAGTACCTGTATTATGGAGATTTTTTTCCATTATCCTGGGCATCACAGCCCTTTGATTACTTCAGGTAATGGAAAACCAACTACTAGAAGATGTGCCAGAAACAAGGTGGTTCACATTGCTTTAAACTGCATTAGCAAAAATGTATTTGTGTAACTTAGTTTATTTTTCAGTAATGTGTTTCTGTTACTACATGAAGCATGATTGCAATCTTTCCATTTAGGACACCTTACATTTCCTATTGTCTGTATTTGTCTAGCATTTTTAAAACTTTCCAAGTTTTAAAGTGTGTGTGCATATATATATGTATTACATGCCACTAAGCTGCACTGGGTATGACATTGCTAAGAAGATGTTTGTCTTAATTTCTTAATATTTCAGACCTAATTAGAGGAAAAAATATCCCAAATTCAGGACACTAGTATTTGAGGATAAGCTGAATAAAGTTTTAATCTTAAGTACATAAAGTAAATATACTTTTTATTAGACGTTTTGAAAGGTTTTGAAGAAAAACAAATGGAAGGTTCCTTCTGCATGTGATAACACCAGTGCTAACACAAAATTTAATAACAGTACTTAAAGTAAACTCAGTAGCTGTGACTATTACATAATGTGTTTTGCATAGGTAGAACTGTCTTTGTTATCAAAAATTATACACATGTAATATTCAATGTATTACTTTCAGCTCACTTTAATTCCACTCAAGCAAGAGGAAGAAAGAGAAATAACCTCTAGCCCAAAATAATATATTTGCACAAAATTCAAATTCATTTTACAATTTAGATTATTATTCTGCATTGGTGGATCCTATAGAACTAAGCATTTGCTTTTACTTTTAGTTATTTACATAAAGTGGTGTGTATAAATATTTTCCTAGAAAATCATATAAGCCTTTTCATATAATTTTTAGGTCACAGGCAGGAAGTACTGGCAGTGTCTTGGTCCCCACGTCACGAATATATTTTGGCCACAGCAAGGTAGAGATGTCGCTGGACTGTTATATGCACTAAAAATGTCTGATGGTAAAATTTAATGTATTCATTATGCATGTTTTTAACAATTCAAATGCACTTTTAGAATTAATCTTCATCATTTACTTTAACCTCTTCACAGTTTTGTAGATCTTGCCTAGAAAAATTAAGCCTGAAAAGCTATCCAAGTGATGAGTATTTTATAGGAAGATTGTACAGAATTTTGAAATAGTAGTTACGTCTAAAGGTATAGGAAAATGATAGAGCATTATAGAGATACTTACTTCTCACTGTTTATTAGTGTGCACATTGCTAATCTGTTTTATAACAAAGTAAAACATGTTTAGCTCAAAGTACCATCCTGGTTAACCATGCTTAATTATGTCGAAGAGCATAATGCCAGTAGCTTAGCTGACGCGTGATAACTTTCCAAACTGCAGTAATTCAGTGAGTATGGATTGTATGTTGATATTCCCAGGCCTTTTTCTTTTTTTTTTTCTTTTTCTTCATTCCAGCCATTTTCAGTCTAAAAGATCCTCTTGGCTTTCCTGTAACTTTTGCATATGTTAACTTTTGATTATAATGTGACATTTCTCTTCTCAGTTTCATGTTTTCTCATGGCCTGTTTTTTCTTTTGAACTGCGAAGATGAATGGCCATTTTATAAGATGAGAGTGAAATTTGAATAAGTTGGTATCAGAATTGCATACCCTTGGCTTCTGATGCCAAGCTTCTGAAAGGTTCAACATAGTTGGGAAATTTTCTAACAGTGTGATTTATTTGTTTTAGCAAATGAAAAATTCTTTCCTTGTTTTTCCATCACAGAAATAGTAGCAAATTTTGTTTATTAAATATTGACTTGTTGACATCTCCTGAAACATTATGCTTCAAAGTCATATAACTGTAAACTGCATCTACCTATGTTGTCCTGTTGCCTTATGATAACTGCATATTAAACATGTTTCTTATTGCTCCATTACTTAATTCAGTCTATAGTTGGACTACTAGTTCCTAATAGCATAACTCAGTTTTGCCATCTGCTAAGACAAATATGGGCAAGAACTGGCAACACTGAGGTAATGAAGAAGTAGTGAGGAGAAACTGACTGATACTGCTAAAAAGAGAATCTGGACTAATCTTGCATATCAGGAGATATGACTGTTTTCCGAGACAATTGTATGTTTGCTTGTGATCACTTCAGGGGAGGGAAAACATATTTTGGGGTTTTATGTGGCTTGTATGTGAAATGTGTTATTTCAAATTTCTCTATATGATGCTTGGCTCTTCCATAGTTTTGGCAGAAGATTGGAATGGTCAAGAAGAGATGTGTTCTGGGTTACTTTCACACACTTCAGTTTCAGGCACTAGAGAAGATGATAAGCTCTTTCTTGCTCATTATAACTGTCTAGAAAAGATTAGCCAATAGAAACTGCATCATCAAAAATGGACAACTGTAGGCTTTTATAGTAAGGAAGCTCTTTCTATGCCTTTGTTAAATATATTTCAGTGGACTACCTGCAGTTTGTTGCTCACTTTACATTTAGCTCAAACCTCAGCGATAGCTCTATTCACAGCCTTAGAATATTTGTTTGCAGCAAAGTAATGTCTTGTCAGCATATACAGTTGGAATACCTCTTGGAAGTTAACAGAATCAGTCTGTAGTGGAGGGGAGCACAAAAGAACAAATTAGTCATTAGCTTTGTCAGATGCAGAACAGGTAAGGCATAACAGTTGGTTTTGCTTTGGTCAGTTGGTATATGTATACTATATATATTCCCGATATTAATGCACTGATCTAACTTGAGATCACGCAGGAAAAAGCATGTAGTACTTCAGTTAGAAGACTGCTTACCTAAGAAGCAGTTTGCTTGGGTATATTTTCCAGCTGTAGATCAAAGAGATGCAGTTGTTTTTATTTAGCTGAGGTGAAAAGTGATTTATGGTTTGTTTGTTTTCTCCAAAAGGACAGTTAAGTTGTGGGGAACTGTCCAAATAGTCTCAGTACATATATCTACACTATTGACTTAGTGCATGGGAAGTGGTCTTTTCTATGAATTTACCTCCTATCTATACCTGGGAGTATTGTGGTGCACACAGAAGTATACAACTGGAATGCTCAAATCAAGCTGCACATCAAGATGCCATACAAAGTGTGCTGCCTGCAGTGTTGCTGTTTAAGTGTGTACCTAGTACCAACAGTTACCGTAGTTTTTGTTGTTGACAAAAGCAGAGTGTGAGCAAAGCATGAGCGTGCATCCTGGGAACCAGCATGAATCACAACAGCCTGAACCTTGGTCTTTCCCTCCTTGTGCRACCCTGGTAATGTAGACAAAGCCAGTGAGTTCCTACAGAAGCAAGCTCTGTATTTCTCTGCCACAGCACTGTATGACAACAGAGCATATATACATACCCAGCCTATGTGTATGTAGCCAACTTGTCATACTGTAGATCTGTGATAGCAAGAGCCTGGGTTCCCAGACAGCCATCACAGACAATGCTGGARTCTGTAGCTACAGTTTAATCAACAGAAGAATTAGCACATTTATTTCTAGTCTGTGTAKGTATGCAAGGGTGTTATGTTGTGGAGAAAGAGGCTACTGTATTGCATTGTAGACAAAGATTCACTCTTAACTTAGGTGCCTATAGTGTACCAGCTATATTTATTAATTCATGTAAATGAATGTCTGAAGTCTGTCTTAAAAATCTGTTAAAGAAGTTCTATTGGCTTTAATGTGACTGCATGAGGAGTAGTTCAGAATAGTTGTTGGACCAGGGGGAGTGCCAGGTCGGTTGGCTAAAGACAGTTGCTGAACCAGGGTGCACACAATTTCCCTAATGTATGCACATCTGTTTTTCTTAGTGCTGACAGTAGAGTAAAATTATGGGATGTGAGGAGAGCATATGGATGTCTGACTACACTTGATCAGCATAATGGAGAAAAGTCCAAAGCATCTTCTGAGGCAGGTAATACAGAATATAACTGACGGTAATCCATATGTAACTACAGTCATTCTTATATTTCATAAATGTGTTGAATACTAAGACCAACAAGGAGAGTAGTGATAGTCCAGTTGTTACATACTGCGTAACACAGGCCAGTGAATTTTATTCAGTTACTTCTGTTACAGAGACAGTGTTTGTGRTTGGGGTTGTTTAGAGAGATCTCCTTGGCAACAGGATTGGATCTGTTCTAAATGTTTTTCCCCCTAAAATGGGAAATTTTGCCATCCGTTTCATGAGCGGAAGAATTCATTCCTGCTGTAGATTAGGTTTCATATAAACAGCAATCATTTCATATTTCATAAGCTGTTCCAGTAGTTAATTACCTTCCTTTAAAAATAAAAACAACACAAACAAAACCCACAAAAGTGCATTCCTTTTCCTGATTCCAGTGCAAGCCTCTAGAATATTTTCTCATATGTGGTGCCAAAAATCAATTATATTCCTTTTATACTGCATAAAGTATACAACAGTATAAATTTATGATTATATTTAATTTTACAGGAAGCTAAATTATACTCATTTCCATGCAGTCAAATGCATTAATGGTGCCTTGTATCAGCTGTTATTAGCTACAACATTAACATTTTTATGTAGCTTCGGGTCACATCTTCGTACCTAAAAAAAAATCTAAATTAAAGGAAAGCTTCTGGACTTTAAATTATACTTCATGAATTTTGGTCAATTCCGGACAAAAGATATTTAATTTTGGAAGGCCAAAAAAGTACTTGAACAGTTGCTGCTCTGAGGTAGAAATACGTAGTATTTGGAATTGAATCACAAAGTAGAAACTGAGTGTCATGGCTCTGAACAAAGGCATTTGTGTAGCATAAATCATAGTGATTAAAGCTACAAGTCAGTCTGACTTGTTATGTGCAACTTAAATTGCATGTAGAAAAATACATGCAAATCTCTGTAAATTCAAACTAATTTTCCGAAACGTAGAGTTGGAGGATACGAAGTAGCAGTAATATCTGTTTTAATAAGCATGCTCTCTGCTATGTAAATTGTGGTGTTGTAATATAGATGTTTGGTTTTGACAATTTTAAATTTCATTGAAAAATTTGGACAAGTTTCTTTTGTGAAAAACAAAATTCTATGTAACTTCCAAGATAATTAGTGCCATTTTACATATTCCTTTGAATGACATGTTGTCTTGTTCAAACACAACAACTTTGTTTTCAACTTCATTTCTCTGACAGGTTCAGGATGATTTTTTGATAATCTAATGGCAATCARATAGACTAAGGTATTAAATATATTGAAATATAGCTGAACTAAACCAAATGCTGCTAACAATTTTTTTTTAATAAAATCCTTGAAAAACAGATCACACTTTTTACCCTAAGAGGTATGTCTAAATTGTATACTGCAGTATAATGCAGAGATACCTTACCCATTTTTCAGTGAGTTAATTTGTGGGCCCCATCATTAGGTTTGCTGTGGTAGCACTGAGTTGGATTTTAGCTACTTTAACATACTTAATGTGCAGTATTGCAGGGTGAACTCAATGGAATTCATTTATAGTACTCTATAAACAATGTAGAATATTCATTTGGAAGGGACCTACAACAATCATCTAGTCCAACTGCCTGACCACTTCAGGGCTGACCGAAAGCTAAAGCATGTTATTAAGGGCATCGTCCAAATGCCTCTTAAACACTGACAGGCTTGGGGCATCAGCCGCTTCTCTAGGAAGCCTGTTCCAGTGTTTGACCAACCTTTTGTCGTGGTTTAGCCCCAGCCAGCAACCAAACACCACGCAGCCGCTCGCTCACCCCCCCACTCCGGTAGGATGGGGGAGAGGATCGGGAGGGCACATGGAGAAAAACCYGCGGGTTGAGATAAAAACAGTTTAATAATGGAAATAAAACAAAGTAGAACAGTGATAATAACAATGATAACAACAATAACAGAATATACAAAACAGGCGATACACAATGCAACTGCTCACCCCCACGTRTTCCGAACCAACCACCCGAACCAACCGAATCGTGCACCCCCCTGAAGGAACCGCCCCCAGTTTTTAAGCTGGGCATGATGTCACATGGTATAGAATACCCCATTGGCCAGCTGGGTCAATCGCCCCGGCTGTGCTCCCCCCCAGGTCCCCCTGCACCTCGAAGGGCAGGGGAGGCTCTCGGTGCAAGCACCACCCAGCAACAACCAAAGCATCAGTGGGCCATCAACATTCCTTTCATTACCAAACCCAAAACACAGCACCCCCTCCAGCTACAGGGAAGGGAGTTAACTCTGTCCCAGCCGGAACCAGGACACCTTTCAGTAAAGAAATGCTTCCTAATGTCCAGTCTGAACTTCCCCTGGCACAGCTTTGAACCATTCCCAGGTGTCCTGTCACTGGATCCCAGGGAGAAGAACTCAGCACTTCCCTCTCCACTTCCCCTCCTCAGGAAGCTGTAGAGAGCAATGACGTTGCCCTTCAGCCTCCTTCTCTCCAAACTAGACAAGCCCAAAGTCCTCAGCCACTCCTCATAGGACATGCCTTCCAGCCCTTTCACCAGCTTTGTTGCCCTCCTCTGGATGCATTCATGTACCTTTAACATCCTTCCTAAATTGTGGGGCCCAGAACTGTACACAGTGTTCAAGGTGAGGCCGCACCAACGCTGAATACAG
>JASVER010000135.1:1961434-1997604 GCA_030449065.1 Oceanodroma leucorhoa | reverse complement strand
TGTTAAATTTCATCCCATTACTCATTGCCCAGTGCTCCAATCTATCTAGATCCCCCTGCAAGGCCTCTTATCCCTCAAGAGAGTCAACAGCACCTCCCAGTTTGGTATCACCAGCAAACTTGCTCATGGTGCATTCAACTCCTGCATCCAGATACCTGATAAATATATTGAACAGAACTGTCCCTAGAGTTGAACCCTGAGGAACACCGCTGGTGACCGGTCACCAGCCAGATGCTTTTATAAACCAAGAGTTAAATTATTAATTTACTGATATGTTGCCATTTAAACAGCACTTTCAGTACTACACAATGAAATAAAAATGTGTATACAAAATAGCAATTCTTCTGTATAAATCTGAACCGTCTCTTTTTCCTGTCAGCAAACACTGCTCACAATGGGAGAGTTAATGGTTTATGCTATACGAATGATGGACTTCATCTGTTGACCATTGGTACAGATGATCGCATGCGACTCTGGAACAGCTCTACTGGAGAAAACACATTAGTAAGTTTTCAAGGATCTTCAGTTATATTTTTACTTGCACTTAATTTTAGAAGATACATAATTTGTGCAATTGTCATTACAACTTTGGATATTTATTCATTTTCATAAGGGATATAGCTGGTTAATCTCATCATTAGAAGATTTTGTGAGTATTTTTTTTCCAGATTTCTTTTCTTATTTCTATTGTTATTAAAAAACCAGAAGAAGCCTGGACCTACTTAAAGATTGAATATGGTAACTTTAAGTTCACTAATTTGTGAGCACAGCTGAAAACACTTCAGACAGTAATGAAAACCTTAATATGCAGTGACTGTTCGTAGAAATTTTTTTTTTTTAACTATTAGCTGTCAGCGTGCTATCCATGGGGCAGTTGTCCATACCTGAGAGTTTTGCTGATTGACTGCCTGGCTTGCTGGCAACTTTCTTTGTGTTTTTGTGGAATCTTTCTTGTGGAGTTGTATAGCAGTGTTAAAAATATCTGTCCCTCTACATTTGCATTGCAACCGAACTGGGGGCAGCGGGAGGTAGAAATTAAATCTCTACTGCTGCTCCAGTCCTTTCTATGCCTTGTCTTTTGCTGAAGGTTCCTGTTTTAATTTTCTGTTCAGTAAAGAAAATTGTTTCCTATGTTTATTTTGAAAAAAGGACATACTAGGTAGGTCAGTTTCCATGGGATTTTAGCCAATCGTGATTATGGTCTGTCATTGCTAAGGAAAGGAAGAAATTTTACTCTACCTTAGAAAACTTTTACTTCTGCTGCTTAGTTCCAGAACACAGCAAAAAGAATTCCTTAAAGACATTTAAATGAAAGGACTTTTCTGTCATCACGCTACTCGTATTTGCCAGCTTGTTCTCAGCACTTCATATACAGACATCTTTCTGTCTTCGAATCACCATCACCAAAGTAGATAATATAGTTTGTTCACTCTCCTATCACCAGCTGGATCACTGTTTTTTGTTTTTCTGTGCCTGTTAGTTCATTGACTTGTTTCATAGGCTATTTTACAATTTTCTTATTTGGTGTGGAACAGCTTGATCCTGCCTTGCTTTTTCAAGTCCAGAATTATATTGTCCAGAGTACTGTATTTTCACACACTGTCCAGAGGTATTGCGTAAAATAATTTCAAGGCACCAGCAGACAAATACATGCATGTACAGGTAATACAAGTTCACACCATAGTCCCTTTGTTTCCCCTACTAGCCAGTCCTTTGATATCCGTAATTTTTTTCTATACCTTTCAAAAAGTATAGAAATTAAGCCATGCATATGAATTTTTTTGAGCAATGAGCCAAATTTGGGGCGTAGTGGATTGTTTCAGTTAGTAAGAGAAATGAATGTTGGAGTCGTACACATCTTGCATACATCCTCTGTCACAAAAAGGAATAGGAAGTACTGATTCACTGAGTATAGAAAGAATCAAACAGAAGGAAGCAGGTTTTCTGCTCGTCTATGTGCTCAAAGGACAAAGCCAGTTTTTAAGATCTTTCTTCAGTTCTTGTTTTGGCAGCATCCATTCCTYTCCGTTGCTCCTCTATCAAGCAGGAACATTTACACTGAGTATATCCATATAATTTACTTTTCCCAGCCTCCACTCATCCCTTTCATTGTGCATGCCTTTGTTATGAGCAGTGTTGTGGCTTGGGAATTGTTGCTGTTACAGCTCACATGCTGTGTAAAGGAGTTAATTGCTCTTTATCAGCAGAGTAATATGCCTCTTAAAATGACTAGCATTAAGAAAACTTAACACAGTCAATATTTACAAACACTGTCTTTACAAAATGAGCAGTATTATCCACAAAGGACATGACATAAKCTCCACATCTCATGAAAATATCCTCTCAATATGAAGAAATATCAACCTACGTGTATGCTGATCAAACTCTCTTTGTATACATTTTTATGATGATTGAGAGAGATTTTCTCAGGACTCCTTTTTATTATACTTTTCTCACATAGGTGCTCTTTGCTATGAAAGAGCATACTTTAAAAATAGAACAACAGGTAGTTGTCTTTCTTGCCTGACTCATGCTGACCGATGCTTATATTTGCCTCAAACTTTGGACTTAGGCAATTGATATAGTATGGATCAAGAACCTGACAAACCAAGACATTTTATTACAATATTTACCTGCTAAACTTTACAAATCTATTAGCTTGTAGTCAAAAGATTTCACATTTAGGATTTTTTTTTTTTTTTAACTATAGGCCATGAGGTTTAGGTAGGGAGCCTTTAAATTAACACAGAGAGCTTTGCTAACATTGTATGTATAAGTGAATCTCTGTTTTTCAGCAGAAATTAAGAGCATAGGTTGTAGGACAATACTATTTGAAAAAAAATTTTTTATATATACTGCTGTGTACTATTAGTGAATTTAAATTTTAAATGCTGTTATTTTTATTAGAAAAAATGCTTCTTTTAAGTCATAAAATAATGTGTGAATTTCAGGTGTTCGTAGTGGACTTCTCCCTCTTCACGAAGAAAAATATATGTTTTATTTGTCAAAATTATAATGCTTTGTTTCATTTAAGTTTGTTTAGAGATAAGCTATATTGTTCTCACGAATATATTTCTGTATTTTCTCATGAATGCACTTTTGATATCTGATAGGACCTAATTAGACTGATATATCCAACTGGAATATTTCCTAGCATGTTTGGAAACTTTCCACTTTCAACCTTTGGTGAGATTTTTATCTATATAGGACTTGTCAAAAGCTTGAAACACACAGACACTAATAAGCTGTACTTCTTATACTACTATTATTTGCAAGGCTTCCCACACACCTCACAAGCCAGGTCTTAGAAAGGTACCATTTGCTTCTATCCCAGCTGCCCTTATAGGGAACAGTATTGAATTTCTCAGTGGTGATTTATCTTTGGTTAAAAGATAGGCTTTTTTAGCAATCTTAACTAGCCCATAATAATTTAGCAAGTTATACTTTATTTGCTTCTCCTTCATGAGTCTCTTTCTTCTAATCCCTTTATTTGCCCTTTACTTATGCCATCCTTCTGCTTGCGCTTCAATTGTTTTCATACTGCCTATTCATCTCCTACTTTTTCTTGGTAACTCATAAGGGAGAGATGCAGAATCTTTCCCTACATTGCAGATATTTTTCCTCTGTTCCTCCTTCCCCGAGCAAGGGATGACTTGCTGAGAAATCCTTAGGGCTAGTTCTTGCGTTGTCTAGACTCATGCTTCTGTTCTTTGCCATCCTACTGGCATATACACTTCAGAAATAGTTTTCTGCAACATCAGTTGACTCCGATAAACAAAGGGCACTTACAGGGTAGAAGGTGGTGTAGATCAATTTTTCTTCTATCTGTGCACTAAAGCCTTGCAGTATTGGGACGGGTACTGTTTAGTATCTTCATCAATGACACAGACAGTGGGATTGAGTGCACCCTCAGCAGGGTTGCAGACGACACCAAGCTGAGGGGTGCGGTTGACATGCCTGAGGGACGGGATGCCATCCAGAGGGACCTGGACAAGCTTGAGAAGTGGGCCCGTGYGAACCTCACGAGGTTCAACAAGGCCAAGTGCAAGGTCCTGCACCTCAGTCAGGGCAACCCCCGGTATCAATACAGGCTGGGGGATGAAGGGATTGAGAGCAGCCCTGCCAAGAAGGACTTGGGGGTACTGGTGGATGAAAAGCTGGACATGAGCCGGCAACATGTGCTCGCAGCCCAGGCGGCCAGCCGTATCCTGGGCTGCATCAAAAGCAGCGTGGCCAGCAGGTCGAGGGAGGTGATTCTGCCCCTCTACTCTGCTGTGGTGAGACCCCACCTGCAGTACTGCGTCCAGCTCTGGAGCCCTCAGCATAAGAAAGACATGGACCTGTTGGAGCGGGTCCAGGGGAGGGCCACAAAAATTATCAGGGGGTTRGAATGTCTGTCCTATGAAGAAAGGCTGRGAGAGTTGGGGTTGTTCAGCCTGGAGAAGAGAAGGCTTCGGGAAGACCTTATTGTGGCCTTTYAGTACTTAAAGGGGGCTTATAAGAAAGATGGGGACAAACTTTTTAGCAGGGACTGTTATGATAGGACAAGGGATAATATTTTTAAAYCGAAAGAGGTAGATTTAGACTAGATAAAAGAAAGAAATTTTTTACCATGAATGTGGTGAAACACTGGAACAGGTTTCCCAGAGAGGTGGTGGATGCCCCATCCCTGGAAACATTCAAGGTCAGGTTGGACGGGGCTCTGAGCAACCTGACCTAGTTGAAGATGTGCCTGCCGATGGCAGGGGGGTTGGACTAGATGACCTTTAAAGGTCCCTTCCAACCCGAATGATTCTATGATTTATAACTGTATACTGTTATGCATAAGGAGTTCTTTTAATAGTTTCAGTATCTGAGAGAAAATTATGATGTTGAATCATTTAGGAAAATGTTTAAGGCAGTAATTCCTGAACCAGTTCTAATTTCAGTGATAGTTTAGATGCTCAGTGTAGATGTGGCAGCCAGCAGCCTGTGCAAATTCTATTTCTAAGTGTGGAACTGCTGATTTTTTAGGCGTATCTTTCTTTTCCTTTCTTAAAGCTGATATTAAGGAGAGTGAACTTTAATGAACAGAAAAATTACGCTCTTGATAGACAGCTGTAATTGGAAATCTCAAGAGTTGTATTAACATTGGGAAGCTTGAAATTAATTTTTTGGGGTATTAAAGAAGAAATGAAATTGACCTTTTTATGTAAAGTTATTTCCTGTGGTTTTAGTTAATAGCTAACTGCATAATCCTTCATTTTACAGGTGAATTATGGGAAAGTCTGTAATGAAAGTAGAAAAGGACTCAAATTCACCATCTCTTGTGGCTGTAATCCAGAGTTTGCCTTTGTACCCTATGGTAGTACCATTGCTGTTTATACAATTTTCACAGGAGAACTGATCACTATGCTTAGAGGGCATTATAGTRCTGTCAACTGCTGTGTATTTCAACCTAATTTTCAGGTAAGTAAAGTACAAGCAATATTCCAGACAATCTGGAATATTTATGCAGATTGCCAAACCATTTGCACAAAAAGTGTTAACTTTTCAGGGATGTGCTTTAATCAAAGATCTTGACATAAGAGGGAGTTCTGTGGCCTATGTGTCAAGCAAGAAAAGTTTGGTCAAGTTCTTGGGATGGCCTTTTCTATATTGAGTTCCTTTCACTATTTTGTCTCACATAGGTAACTTTTCAATATACTTATATGGCTTATATTGTCATTAATAAATTGTATGCATTAAGGYTTTTGCCTGTTTTCTGTAAGACTGAAGAGGAGGCATTTGTCTTTTTCTGAGGTACCTAAGAATAATCACAGTAAGAAAGAATGTAAAGTGCATTTAGGTGAAGTGCATTAGTATTGCTGTCAGTACTGAGAAACCTCTTAAGTACTTCGCTAAGATGATCTTGCTCAAATGTCTGTGGTTATACCAATCACTTGATCTATGAACAGTTTGGGTGAAGTGTTGAGAACACCATGAGCTTCTTAAATTAATCTGAGAACGTTTCACCTAAGAAATACTATAGCATTACACGGACTTATGGTGCTGACAGACTTTTTTTCTTTTCCTCTCCCCCTATGGTATATTTTTCTCTTGTAATAAAAGACTTAAGGATAACAAAGCTTAATTTGTTATGAGATACTTTACAACAGATTGTTGTATGGCTTGTGGTGTGGCAAGTGGATGTTATTATGGATTTTTAAGGCTCTTACATAGTTGCCCTCAGGTGTTGAGGATCATACTTCATGTTCCAGCTCCTTTTTGTTTCTGGAATATCAGGGAGAAATATTTGAGGCAGAAAGGGCACGTGGATATCTTTTCRTGACTTCTCATACAATACATCATAGAAATTAATCTGGTAGCTCTTGCTTTGAGTCCAGTAACTTTGACTGAAACAATGTTTCGCTATCACTCAGATGGACTTCACTGGAGGTTTTGGACACATTACAGATGAGGCAATAGAGCCGAAGTTAATAAGCCTTGCTAGACCTGGAAAGCACTTCTGGCATGAATAGGCAGTGAGATGCTAGATCCACTGAAAGGTGGAATATTCATATTATAGCTAAGGCATATCTTTTCTGGACTGTTTTGACTAGCTTAAAAAGCCTTTTGTGTTTTTAAGAATAGTTTCCCAACAAAAGTGCTAGTATATTTACATTAAGTCACCTTTGGTGTTCTTTTTGATAAGCTAAAGACGTGAGGCTCATTAAATCTCACTGTAAATCATGTTTTCCAGCCCTGTAAGTGCATATCTCTTTATAGTTTCTGTGTCTTGGCTTTTAAGATCCTTAGAAAAGGATCACTCTTGTGTGAGCATGCACATAAGAACTGCATCAGTCACTATAGCTATAGGTTTGTGTTGGCAACAACTTCATTTATCTGTTGTGATTCCTGATTCTCTTTCAGAATCACCCTTTTCCAGAGTTCAGTTCTGTGGTCTAGAAGTGTGACTGGATTTTCTTTAAATGCTCTGCTTCTAGTTGTATTAAATTGTTAGTCTGATGGAATAACATTACTATAGTCAGTGTGTCAACACCAAAGGTAGTGGTAGTGTTATTTTGACTGTTTGTGTTCACACCTGTATTTCCAAATAGCTCATTCTGTCTTGAGACAAGTATGTCCATCAGTCTTCATGTAATTCCAATAGAAATTATTATTTCCCAGTTAAAACTCGTTTTCTGAGAATGCATTCGTTTGTAAAATTTATAGCTACCTGTTTTATTTCACTCTTGCAAGAAATATTAAATCAATATATTGCAAAGTTATTCACAGCTGTGCATTTCTGTTTTCAGTTACTAGTTGTAAATAAAATCAGTTTTGTTTGACAAAACCTTCTTTGTTGCAAACCATGTTGACTGATGTTGTTTATATTCCTGTATCTTAACTTTACAGTAACTGAATTGTTTAATCACCTCTTCCATTGTCTTGTTTAGGATTAAATAAATGTCAGTTAGTTCATTTGTATCTGTATCATTCCACTTTTTTTTTTCTGAATGGCATATTAGCTCACTTTCAGCTTTGTAGTATTTCAGTATGTATTAAAACATAATTAACTTAAGCAAGCCAGAAGTTGTCTTAGACAACTCTTCTAAGTCTCTCTGATATACCTTATGCATCTGGTGAAATGTGTAGCAGATCACTTTCTAACTTTTTTCTTACTTACATTTGAAATTAGTACACTATCTTCATATGAAACAAGGTCTTTTCTGCATAGTTTCTCCCATTTCTATCTAGTAGTGAGTCTCTGTTGTTAAGAGTTTTCTTCATATTAACAGTCTTCTAAACTTTTTCTGCTGTCTTTAACCCTGCTGAGTGATTTTTGTCCTATCCACCCCCAAATCTGGACCTTGGATTTTCGTACTATTTTTTCTAGTTCTTCTGATTGATATTGATTGCTGCCAGTCCCTCACGTTCTTTCTGTTCATTACAGAAAGTATGTTCATTACAGTGTATTTTAATCACTATCTTTGTTTCACCTCATAACTGGAATAGGCTCTAAAAGGAACTTTAACTTTACACCAATTATGTAGTTGAGGTGAGAAGTGTCTTCTGTTTGCTCAGAACCATATAATCAAATGTGATCACTGATACCCAGGCAACTAGCTATTTGCAATCCGATTATATTGGTCTTTATCTGTTCTTTTGAGTTCCAAATTAATTAGCAGGTTTGTGTGGAATACCTTTTGTGTTTGAGATATTGTGTGGAGCTGTCTCCACAGAGTGGTGTGAGATTTAGTTAATGTGTGTACATATGCCTTTTGAGATCCTGGGAATAGAGCCATAAAATCCACTATATTATTGTTGGCCTAAATTGTTCTTACGTAAATATCTCTGTAAAGTTAATAAGATGTTATTCTGCTTGAGTAATAAGAACTGCAGAATTTGTCCCTTTAATAAGAGCCAGTAATTTAATAGGAGGTCAGTAATTTCAAGGGTGGTGTGGAAGAGTAAATCTTCATTGTGCAATCTTTTAGATGATGATTACTGTTGCATCTAATATGCTAGATACCATTGTGCCTTATTAGCTGCTTAAAATARTTTAAGTAAACAAACAAGACATACGTTTCCCTTTCAGAAAAAGAAATGGAGTAAAGCACCATGCACAAATAATATGTCATAAAATATTAGGTATGCATCAGGAAACAATTTTACTTTAAATTATAGCTACTTCTATTGTTCAAGGAATGCCGGTGACATCTGCAAAGGTATTTGGCAAATTCAGTGGCAGACTAATAAGTAAAGATAACTGAAAGTTAAATTAGGTTTTATTCACAATCTTTCCTCATAGTCTTAAAGCATAATACTTCTATATACTGTACCATAAATATGCATGGAGCATGTTTGTAGTACAATATATGTGTATGTCCTATACTGTACCATAAACATGCATGGAGCTCACTGGCTCTTCTTTTGACTGACTTAAGGTATGAGTCACCATTTCAGGTTCTAATAATTAATTGTAAGTATTGCTCAGTGCAGTGGATATTAACTGAAGACCTTGCAATGCCAGGATCAGAAAGTGAGGCAAGTGGTAATAAAGATTAAATGGAAGTATGCTGATGTCACTATGACATTGCTCACAAGGAGAGATTTTGACGTGGGAAGAGGTTTTAAAGTTCTAGTGATACTCTGTATCCTGTCAAAGATAGGAGGCCCGAGTAGAGTACTGCTGACAGAATAAAGTGGGATTTGACCTATACCTTGGTGTAACTTTTGACCTGTCTTCTTTTCAGCAAGATAAGTAGGATGTTTCTCTCTCATAAAATTATAAACTCTAATCTTGTATGTGTTTTATGCATGAATAACTTCACGCATGGGACCAGTTTTACAAAAGTGAGTATGTCAGCTCTCTTGAGTAAGATTACCCACATAAATGGGTATTTATAAGAATTAGGCATTAAGTTCCCGCATCGTCAGCGTAATTCATGCAGTTCTAGAATTAAATCTACATAATATAGGAGTCTTTCTGCAAAGACAGAACTGTAATAATTTATTGAACTTACATGGAATCAATGTATTAATAATGTGCACATATGCACAGAGTTGCTAGTGTAAGTGTAAAAGCCAACATGCTTAAAGCAAGGCTTTCATACTGTTGGCCTGAATACAGAAAAGATATATGTTTAACTCAGGCAGTTTAAATGCACACCAATACTCAAGTGTTGTCAGACATCACATATAATATGCAGGAGTATGATTCAAGGCTGAAGGCATATGAGAATATCTTCATGCGTGTTCATTTCCAAAATAGCACTTCGAAAAATAAAAGCATTATCGGTGCAAAATTTACTGCAAAGATGGTGCACTATTTCTCATTAGCAAAATTTCCTCAGTTTAAAGTGACAGAGAAGTCTGTATTTCCTTTAATAAAGAACTAAGCAAACCAAGCTATATTTGACTGTTAGCTGTTTGGTGTAGAGACTGTTTGCTTCCATGTGTTTGCAGGGTGCCTTGCACAATGGAATTTCAGTCCTTAGTTTTTACCATAATAAATAAAGTTATTTATATTAAAAATAATAAATTGGTCTTTCTGATCTCTGCTTTCCCAACAGGATACAGGCTTCAAATTGTTCTTTATTTGTTCTTTTCCTTCCCTAGGCATACTGAAACTACATTTACTTAATACTTCTTTGTTCCATACTTATGCACTCTTCTAACATCTATTACTAGATGCTTTTGAGTTGATTAATATTTTTTAATTATAATAAAAAATCTTTTCCTTTTTTTTCTCCTTCTCCATTGAAAATAAATCATCTCTTAAGCTTTCTGACTGTTAAAATAGGTGTCTTTTCAGGAGACATGAGAGAGGGAAGAAAAAAACRTGCATCTCAGCAATAAAGTTCATTTAAATGTGGGTAGTGCTGCTTTGGTGAGCCATCTGGGAAAAATATAAAAACTTATGCATTTTGTTTTGACATATCATTTAAAATACTGTTTATCAAGATTATAGTACAAACTAGAAATTGTATATTTGTCTTTATTTWAAAAAAAATATTTCATACACCTTTTTTTCCCAACTTTATATCTATGTCACTGTTCAGTAAATTTGTGTAAAAATAGTTTTTGCTTGCTTTCTTAAAGGAACTTTATAGTGGTAGCAAAGATTGCAATATCCTTGCATGGATACCAGCTCTTCGAGAGCCAGTTCCTGATGACATTTCTGGAAAGGTAATACTTTGTGAGTTTGAAGTATACTTTTTATGGCTGTTATACTTGGGGGGTGGTGTGGAAATTAGATATAAAGCATGTGTTTCACCTTCAAAATTTGTAACAATTCCTAATTAAGAGGACACTCACCTATTTTTTTTGTGCAATCTTTTGATTGTTGTGGGGTTTTGAGAGGACATTTTCTTTCATAGTCTAGTAAAATCTTTTGCAGACTTCTAGCTTCTCACTTAATTAAAAGTAGTACTTGTCATTTGGCTATCAGTCTTCCAACTTCTACTTTAGCTTCCTTAATTTGCATACTGTTTTCTGTAGTTTATGCTATTTTGAAATTGGAAAGGTGCCAAAGATTGTATTTTAAATTGTTTAAGAATATACTGTGTATTAAAGAGTAAGATTAGGGATGCCACACTTCACACCCAAATAGTTTTGATGCAGAAATATAATAAAGAAGATTCTAAATAAGCTTATGTTAGTGTCTGAGGCAAGACGTCCAGGCTGTTACAGGGAAAATCGTATGTAATGCTGTTTTCAAAGAGAGTACTTTCTCTCTCCTAGTGTTAGAGCTGGGCAATAAAAATTTCAGTGAACAGTTTGAGGGGAAAAATTCTAGACTTTAAGGAACGGAAATCATTCACAGAATTAGAGTCTGGCAAACTGTACTAGTGTTTAAAAATCAGGATATATTTATATTTTGGCTCAGCATACAAAAACATCACTTTTTAAAATTTCTGAAATGTTCCATTTTGGATGGGGTAATGGTAAGAAGCATAAAATTTTTGTAACATTTGCTTTGCTTTGCTTTGTAAGACAACTTATTTCAAAACTATCCTACACTTAAGCAAACAAGAAAAAAGTAGTTTCAAAGGTTAGATACCCTATATCCAAAATGTGTTCAGTTGACCTGAAATGAACATTTTTGCTGTAACTGAGAATTTTGATGTGTGTGAATTGTTTTTTCTTAGTCTGAAAAACAAAAACAAACTCACAGCAACAAGATTATTTACCCAGCTCTGATTAGAACTACYCTTTTAAATTTGACATGGTGGCGGTATGTTGTATGTGCCATTGTTCTGAAATCTGTTAAGCTACAGCTGCTGTTTGCAAATGTTGTAGATGAGCACTGCCTCTGAAAGAAGCAGTTCTGCTGTCCATAGGCCACTAGTTCCTGCTCCCTCTCATGTGCTATAGGAGCCATTTGAGTACCTGTATGGCCAGAATCTGAACCCAGGATAGAAGTAAACAAGAAAAAAATTTTATTCCAAGTCAAAACTGTGATTCAGTGCACTGCGTAGCTGCACAAACCCTTCAGCTTGACCCTAGGGGGGCTGAGGTGAGAAATAGTTGTGGGATGTGGATAGAGGCCAGGACTACTTCTTGAGACAGTAGTGCTCAGTTACGCTGGGACAGGGAAATTATGACTTGAAACCAGTGACTGAAAACAAACACAGTAATACCTATCTGTTATATTTTATACCAGACATTTGTAAAACTTCCAGTCACTGTTCCAGATATTTTTTGTTGAAGTTGGAATTAAATAGAGTACTATTTCTTTTCATAATTTATCCTGTCTCTAATCAGCCGAATGGCCAAAGAAGTGGTTAAAAAAAAAATCCAGTACCCATAAAAGACATAATAGTTTGTCTACACGTAGTAATTTAAGAAATGCCTTTAGCATTGCCCTTATTTGATTTTAGTATTTTTAATTAAGCAAACAACTGAGAAAATTTTTTATTTTCTTTAGTCTCCACCTCAACCGCATTTAAATCCAGCATATGAAGACGCATGGAGCAGCAGTGATGATGAAGGCTGAATTTCAATTATGTGCTGATACAAAATTGACATTCAGGCACTGCGTTCATGGACTTTATCTACAGAATTGGATATTGTCAGATTTATTATGACTGAATTTTTGGTACAGTTCTGTTAGAGCAAGGTCTTTCAGAAATAAGTTTTCCACTGTTCTCTATGTTCTTTCTTCACTGTTACAGTTAAACGTAAAGGATTACTTTTTCATACTTACTGACTTTTGTACTTACCCTTATGCATTGGTATACTTTATTCAGTGTTGAACAGCTGATAAAGGAAAAATAAAAGCCCTTGGGACCAGTTAATATTGCATTGTTTCTGGTATCACTAATACTTAAGGAGATAATCCCTATGTTTCCAAGAGACATGATACAGAGGATTTTGCCTGACGGAGGACTAGCTCAGGGATACTTCCAGCTTATTTTTATCAATGTCTAGATGGAGCAGACTGTGCCCATTTTCAAGTGGTTGTGTGCTGTGGGAGCCAACAGGATTTTGTGCCTGTTCTTTTGCATTTTCAGTTTCTCATAAGTTTCTCCATAAATGCAGTATTCAGTTTAGAAAGAGGTATAGCTGGGATCATCTATTCAAGTGTTTATATGGGCACCCCATCAACTAGTATCTGAATCTGTTCCAGAAAGTTAAGAATAGAAACTAGTTTAATTAGAGTTTTTATTGCTCCTGTTAGCAGGTTTTTAAGATCAGCCTCTGTGTATGAATCTCTCATACTTCCCTAGCCAGCGTGAAGAATTCCTGGACAGAAACAGCCTTGAGGTACAGTACAAGGCAGAGAGTGGATCACATTTCAAGTTAGAAATATCAAATATAGGTCTTCAAAACTGTTTTTATCTGAATTTGTGGTCCTAATGCTTGCTCTGTTTTGAAAGGGAGGAGGTTTGTGGGGTTATTGTGTCATCTCAATCACTAGTTTGTGCTTCAGACATAGTGTAGTCACCAATCTGAGAGCTGAGTTAGAGGTTGCCATCAGGTGTAGATGTACCTCTATAGAGGAAAAATTCCTTCAAAACCAGAGCAGGTACTAGGACCACAAATTCAGATGAAAGGAAAAAATATTGTACAAATAAATGAAATATAATAATTTAATCTTTGTATAGTGTGTATTATTTCTATGATTAGTATGCATTTTAGAATTAATTCACTGTACTTCTGTATTTGAATATCTATACAAGATATAGGCTGTCAGTTTCTATATCAATCTAGAGTCTAGCATTGTAAAATGATACCAAGTGAGGAGTGGGCTTATCAAGGGAATGTTGTAATTAAACAAGCTCCATATGTAGTGCGTATTTGGTGGGAGAGACCCAAAATCTAAGTTGCACTATTAAGTYGATAGCTGCAGGGTGGAAGACTTCCAAAAGTTTCGGCTGAAGTTAAGAACCAGCCTGACACTGTCACTTTACAGGAATAGAGAATACAATTTTCTGGTTTTTTTCAAATTATTGTTTTCATTAGCAATGGTGGCTGTTCCCTCTAAAATTGGAAAAACTGGGGAAAAAAATTGAAGAAAGATTACACATTTTGATTTTTGTCTTGAAGAGGATGAGTTTTTTGCGTGTTATAATTGTGTATATCATTTGTATATGCCAACTGCCATGCATGTATTTGGTATTTGAATTTCTAAAAATGTGCTCAGTAAATCATAGAGTTAGTTATCAAAGAATAATGCATTATTTTTTTTTCAATCAGTTTTCAGTTACCTGTAATGTGACTGTAAACGATGTTGATTTTAAAACAAACAAAAAAAAAAAACCACCAAAAAAACAACCAACTGGGTGGGTATGGTGTATAAAATGGGAGAGGTAGAAAAATTACATTTATTTAAAGAGGTGAGAAATCATGAATTAAACCAATAAATAAGAATGTTGTGTTAATTCTCCTGTTTTCTGGAATGGCCTTTCTCAAATTAGTTCCTTCTCCCATGCTTTCAGTACACAATTCTTGAAATTGGAAGAGACCACTGGAGATAATCTAGTCCAACCTCCCTGCTTAAAACACGGTCACCTAAAGCAGGTTACTCAGGCTTGTGTCCAGTCAGGCTTTGAGTATCTCTACAACCTACAAACCTGTTCCAGTGTTTGAGCATTCTTGAAGTTTCTTAGGTTTAAATGGAGTTTTCTGTATTTCACTTTGCACCCATTGTATCTTGCCCCATTGTTGGATACTATTGAGAAAAGTCTGACTTCCTCTTCTTTACTCTCTCTTTCCCTGGCTCCATCAGATACTTCTACACATCTTCTCCAGGCAGAACAGTTCCAGCTCTTTCAGCCTCTCCTCATAGGAAGGATCACCTCCCTCAGCCTGCTGACAGCACTCTTCCTAATATAACCCAGGATGCTGTTGGCCTTCTTGCTGCAAGGGCACATTGCTGGTCACTTTAGTGTCCACCAGGAGTGCTGGGTACTTTTCCGTAGAGCTGCTTTCCAGCAGGTTGGTCCCTGTCCTTTTCTGGTCCAGGGGCTTTTTCCTCCCTGGGTACAGGACTTGGCATTTGCCTTTATTGAACATCATGAGATTCCTCTTTGCCTAGTTCTCCTGTCTGCTGAGGTCCCTCTGAATGGTAGCAACACAACCATCTGGTGTATCAAGCACTCCTCACAGTCTTTTATCATCTGCAAACTTGTTGAAGGCTCATTCTGTTCTATCATGAAGGTCATTAATGAAGATGTTAAACAGTACTGGCCCCACTGTCAACCCCTGGGGTACAGCATTGGTGAGTGGCCTCCAACTGAACTTTGTGCCACTGATCACAACCCTCTGGGCCTGGCCCTTCAGCCATTTTTTTATCTCACTGTCCCCTTACCTAGTCTGTACTTTGTCAGCTTATCTATAAGGGTGTTTTGGGAGACTGTCAGGAGCCTTGCTGAAGTAAAGGTAGACATCATCCACTGATCTCCTCTCATCCACCAAACTAGACACTGTGTTGTAGAAGGCTATCAGGTTGGTCAGGCATGATCTTGTCCTCATAAATCTATGCTGACTGCTACCTTCTTGTCCCTTGTGTGTCTGGAAGTGGTTGCCAGGATTATTTGCTCCATCACCTTTCCAGGGATGGAGGTGAGGTTGACTGACCTGTATTTTCTGGATCTTCCTTCTTGAAGACATGGGTGACSTTGGCTTTCTTCCAGTCCTCAGAAACCTCTCCTGCTCACTGTGACCTTTACAAGATAATTGAGAGTGGTCTTGCAATGACATCAGCCAGTTGTGGGTGCATCCAGTCAAGCACCATGGACTTGTGTATGTCCAGTTTGTGTAAGCGTTCTCTAACKGATCCTCCTCCACCAAGAGTATGCCTTCCTTGCTCCAGACTTTCTCGTGGTCTCAGGGACCTGGGGTTGCTAAAGTCCAGTCTTATCACTAAAGACCATGGTGAAGAAGTATAGAGTACCTCAGCCTTTTCTGTGTCCTTTGTCTCCAGTTCCCCTGCCCCATTTAGCAGCAGGCCCACATTTTCCCTAGTCTTCCTTTTGCTGCTGATATACCTGTAGATTTTAGTTTTACTTTTCATATTCCTCACCAGATCTAACTCCAGATGGGTTTTGGCTTTCATAGCCCTATCTGTGCCGCTAAGACAGTTTCTCTATATTCCTCCCTGCTTCCACTTCCTGTATGCTTCCTTTTTGCATCTTGAGTTTGGTCAAATTTTCATGCATACAGACATTCTTCCACTTTTGCTTTATTTCCTGCGTGTGAGGATGGACCATCCTTGAAAATCAACCAGCTTTCCTGGACCCTCCTTTTCATGAGGGCCATATCCTATGGAATTCTTCCAGACAGAACCCTGAATAGGGATCTATCAGGAAATGTGGAAACTTCCTGCTATACTTTTATGGGGCTCATTTTCATGCTGTTGCTGAATAATTTTTTGCTTATCAGTTTTGCATAAGTCGCACCATGAATGCAATGTGGGATTCAGCTCAAGAAGAGGTGGGCTGGGGATTATTTTCCCAAGTATCTATCCACCCAGATGCCTGTATGTGTAGTGTCTGAAGCTGTCCCAAACAGTTGAAAATACAAATTAATTGCCTTGGGGGCTTATTGCTCCTACTAACAGCTAGTATCTTCTACACAGGAATCTTTCCAAATTCTCTTCTGGTATCAGTTGATGATGTCATTCTTTCTCTTGACTGTTGGCCTCTGCTGGAAGGAGAGGCGTTTCTCATGAGGGAAATTAAAAACATCTGTGTCTCATCTGGGCAAGAATCCAGGCACATTCTACAATCCAGCACCTGCAAATCTCCCATATAATGGCAGTAGCTGATAGGTGATCTTTAGTTTGCAAGTTTTGAAACCTCTTGGCACTAGCCAGCATCTGAAACACCAATTTCTGTGAAAATTCTACTTTGAATAATGGCATATATGTTATGATTTCCTTCAGTACTTCTAGTTTTCTGTAGATATGGTAAGTTTACTATTTCATTTTTTTCTAGAAAAAAGATTATTTTATTTCTGCTGCATTCTTATGGTGGCTGTACTTAATTATAAAGTACATTTTCATCTTCAGAATGGAAAATTTTAAAGGACAGTGAAGGTACGCTGTAATTATTTTTCACTGGAAAGAACTAAGTACTAAGCCAATGGTGTCAGTTGCAACTGTGCATCTCTTCCCTGTGTGTAAGTTAAATGTGATCATTAAATCTGAGTCTTCCCCTTCATTTATGCCTATTCTGCTTCTATGCTTACAGCATGTATTTTTATAGTATCAGAGCTCTTTCAGAACTAGAAATGCAGCAAGTGGGGTAGTATACACTTAATTGCACTTCCCGTCCTTATGTCGGTCAGAAAAAAAACACATTTGAAAATCCAGTCAGGTATCAAAAGGAGTGCTGTATTCATGTTGAAATAAAGTTACTCACTTGAGATGCAACTAGCTGATAGCTGGATTCTAAGTTCCTGTTAAAAACAGTAAGAAAGTTAAGAGTTTACAGAGAGAGCTTAAGCTGGAATGGACTGTACTCTTATCGCAGTAGTGGTACTGAGATTTAGTAGTCATACTCTGTGTCAGAATGCATACAGAAGTGCTTTCATCTTTTCAGGCTGTTCTGGGAATTGACTATTGCTTAGAAGACTTCCTTTGCCTGCCAAGGCAGAGATTTTTATTTGAGCTTGATACAGCAGATACCAAAAGAGGAAAAAGAATTTATTTGTTCTTATAAGAGATCAAAGAATTTCCTTTCCCTTCTAGCCTAAGGAAACAAGGTGGGAGTCAGTCTGAGCCAGCCCAGCTGAAGAAATCCAGAGAGCCTAAGACAAGCCTCCTTCAGTTTGAGTGAAAGTTGAGTTCTGCAGAGACAGTAAGATAGGGCTCTGATTATTTATGTCTAGGTTATGATGCTCAGAAAGAATCTGGTATTGAGACATCCATGSAAAAACCTGGTTCTTTTTTTCCTCCTGTACACAGACCTGGAAGAAAGCATTAGCACATGAGAATTTAAATATGATTAATTCCCAAGTATTGGGAAGAACAAATTAACACCATGTGCTTACCTCCCCTGGGCCTTTTCTATATCCCCAATATACTCATTCTTACACATAGGCTGACAAGACTAGGATTTGTTTGCCACTGTTTTTTGCATTGTTTGGATTTGTAGTCAGGCCAGGCTTCTCACTGCACAAAACATCTGKTTTTTTGTATCAAGAATGAATTCCTCATATGCTCAGTCATCTTAGGGGCCAGAATTTAAGACCCCTGTCATTGTAAAGCTGAAAAGTTCTTAGATTTGGGAACATCAGTAGAATTGACTGTTACATTTTTTTACTTTATGTTTACCCTTGTGTTATAGTCCTTACCCTACCTTGAATGGAGATACAKATATATATATGTATACACACACACACATATATATGCACACAAGAGATAAGTATATTTAAAATACCACTGCTTTGACACCATTGGAGGATAGTTCTCGGTTTTCTTCCTACCTCATATTTTAATGCAGGTAAAAGTCTAGTGCATACAGTTGAGAATTACAAGGTCTTCAGTGCGCATTGGCCTAGGATCTGCCACATGAACAGGTAAGCCTACCATTAGCTTAGCACAAGTAAAGTTTGAGATACATAGTCAAGTTATGGGCATATCCGTTGAACCACGGGAACTGTCCAGATACATGTTTTTGGCACGTAAAACATAGGAACTAACGTGTTTAAAGTAGTCCATAAAGAAAGAGAGCTTGAGTGTTGGCCATGTGTTTAGCCACTAAGATGTGTGCTGAGGTTTTGACACATGAGAGATGTTCTTGAAGGCAGTATATTGGTTTCAGTGGACAGCAGTTAATGCTTATAATACCCAACTAAACAAAAGTATGTAAAACATATCAATAAAGTCCTTTTGTGTGGTTAAAGCCAAGTTATGGAATGGTCATACCTTCTTCCATCCTCCTCTTTTTTTCTGTTTTCTTTTAGTCTATTTTATAAAAACAGTGGGAATGGAGGATAAAAAGGGATGAGTGAGTGGCCAGGAATTCAGACAGGTGCGTAACTACTCCCCACAGCTTCATCCCTTCTAATCATATCTGTGTGCTGTGTAGTCAGCCTTACCCACCAGCCCACACGTTCTGCCCAGATGACAGCTAACCGATGTCATCCACCACGCTGGCAACCCTTAAACACCCCCAGTCCTGCCAAATTCCACCAACCCCCAGGGACTGGAAAAAAATATTTGGGGCTATTAAGGCAGCTTTCTATTTAAATATAAAAGAATTTTTTAATTGCATAGCTTTGTTGTTAATTCTCATTTTATCACCATTTGCTTTCAGATTAAGGCAGAAAGAAACCAGGATAATTTAGTTAGGCATTTTAGCTTTCTGCTAAGAAGGAGACTTTCAGTCAGTCACTGAGGTCTGAACACTTGGAAGATTACAAATCCACCATTTTCTTGCACCTGTGGGACAGAGATGCATCTGTGATCCTAAACAGGTCTTATAGTAAATTTCTTCCTGCCAAATTGGAGATTAAAATCAGCAGTTTAAATCAGCCCAACCAGTTATTTTTACAGCCATGTGTTTGTAATCTAGTGTAACATGTTGAAGCAAGAATGGGGTAATTTATTCAGCAACAAAAATAATATGCCTTTGTTTAATACAAAATAGATTAATGTGGGGGGCAGAGAAAGAGAGGGTTACTAAAACACTTTTGCTGTTCTCAGCAGCCACATTTGAAAGATACTGAGCATTTTTCTTTTCTATTGATTGCAAAGCATTTATTTAACAGGATACTTGCTTTACATTAGTCACAGGTCTTAGCCTCCAACAGAATTATTGAAACATTCTAAGAAAATTTGGAATYATATTTTTAGAAAAGTTAGCGCAAAATAACATATTCATAATAAATAAAGAAATATATTATGCTCTTCCTAGACATCATTGGCAATAATAAACCTAAGCTTGGTAGCCAGCCAGTTCCATTTGTATTTAAAATTTGAAGTTGACTCTTAATCCTCCTTGTTAGCAGTTCAGGATGACTTGTGAAAGAACTGTAGCTATTAATGCCTGCCTGCAATGTGTTACTTTCATCCACACAAATGTATCTTGGTCTGTATGGTTGATCTTTAATCTGCCAGTGCCATTTTAAGAAAGGGGGGTAGCCTGGGAAAAAGAAAAAGAAAGATGAGAATCCTTTCCTGTAGCTTAGGGTACGTCTGTTCTGCAGGCAGCAGCATAATACAGAGATGTTAACTCTGGCTTACACGAGCAACCCAACCACGGGCTAACGCACCTTGCTGGGATGCTGCATCAACTCACCTGGATGGAGCTCCGCGCTGCCACGGCTAGGCTGCTTTGTTACTTGTTAATATGCTTCCTGCCTATTTTCTGTAGATACGCTGTGTCAACACGATGAATGCAGCAGTTTGGGGAGMCCATGTTTGCTGTGATAAAAGGTATACCAAACAGTAGGTGTATGGTAAGGATATCGAGTTCTCATGTTTTGTGGCAGTCAGTAGGGAGTGTCTCATGTTGCTCAACAGTTAAGTACTGTTGCTATTGCCTCCTACACTGTTCTGTAACACCTCAGGAAATCAGCTGATTATGATTCTCATGCTGGCAAACATGAAAAAAATGTTTTGGGACTTTATAAAATAGCAGATTGGAATGAAGCTCTCTTCTTTTGCCCATCATAGTTCTTCCAGGTGGAGTATATGGCCCAGAGAATATATTTGTGTACCTGAGTCAAGCATTATGGCCTATGTGAGTTGAAGTTAAGTGTTTTAAGTATCCAAATGGTCTGATGCTGTTGTGTGGTTTTGTGCTGCTACTAGTGCAACAGGAGCCTTATACTGAGCAGTTCTTCTGCACATCTTCTGTGGGAAATAGTCACATTTGGCACTTACTTGGAGTGTATTGCACRTTCTCAGGGTAGTGCGTAAATTGTTTCCCAAGGAAAAAAAAAGGCATCTCTAGAGTTGCGTGGAACTTGGCCATCTGAATGCTATTCATCATTGTTTATAAAGAAAGTTTCCAGAACATTTAATTGTTTTGCAGACAGCTAATATACTTGAGAGCCTAAATGAATGTTTGAAACAACTGCTTTATCCTGTTCTGCCACTATGGATAACTGTTAAGGTTTAGGTTGACTAATGAAGTATATCAAAGTAATTTAAATAACACTCAGTGATGGGCTACTATATTAAGTGTATCTACCTGTAAGACATTCAGAACTCTGGGGTATAAGAATTATATTGCTGTTGCTTAGCAGAATTCCCCTGTGTTGGATCATAGGTTTCAGTACTTCAGGAGGCTTGCTCTGTGTGCCCTAAACACGTATAAGTTCTCACTGGTACATCTCTCGTATCGGTAGGAAGGCTTATAATATATTCCGGTGGCCTTGAAAACTGTGCCAGCAAAGTTTTTTTTCCTGCCAGAGAGAGGAAAAACAATGCAAATCAAAGGGTGGAAAGTGGTCCACTAGTTCACAAGAGTGCTCAAGCATTAAGTTTGACAGGCACGAGAAAAATGAAGATAGAGAAAGGAAACAAAGGAGCCATTCTCATTTATAAAACAGAAGGTAGAGCCCTGCTTGTGCCCCAAGATGCACAGGGTCTGCAATTTTGACAGTCCTCCATGCTGCGGTGGTGCATCACCAAGGCCAGTGCTCACTTCTGTGGCACCCTGATCTCCCAAACCCTGAGGTGAAGATCGTGCTACACGTGGGCAAGTGCGCAGGAGCATCTTCACTCTATCTCCATTTCTGTACCTAGGGTCAATTAAATACAAGCCTTTCATGGTCCCCAACTCCTGCCTCCTCTCCCTGTCCCTCCAGCAGGCTATTCATAATCATTGCTGTTAATTTGCATCTCTTTTCTCTTCTGCACACAGCCATGCCCACACACAGCTCTCCAAGCCAGGACTTAATCCTGGCCTGTCTCTACACTGAGGTCCTCAGCCTTTTACTCAACCAGTATTATTCATCAGGCTCTTCTGCTTAAAACTGGTAGTTCTGTTTGCTTTTGAAATGTCACCCAACCTCTCTGGGCAGTCCTTTGGCCTGTTGTCTCCTTTCTTCTCCATTTCCATTTGGCTGGCATGGCTACGTGCTCAGGTGCATACAGTGGTTTGCCAGTTCAGGTAGTGTTTTGAACAGAAGGACATGAGAGCTTTGATCTGAAAGCCATTTGGCTATGTTAGAGCAGAACTGTACCACAGAATAAGGAAAATGGGAGGGAGGTTTCATTAGCTTTTTCGTAATCCTTTGTTAACATATACATGCAGTTTCTGGAATAACATTAGCTGCTTGTTAACTCACTTGGACCCAGTGCAATATTTTTCTGTGCAGAAGCAGCTCTTTAGTTCCCACACTTGCAGCATTTGTTCATTAAAGTCGGTAGAAAAGAGTTGTCTTGAAAACCTGGCATTTAAATATTATTTTCATTTTATAATTGACCTATGTTCATCATTATTTTCCCCAGTCACCTGCAGCTTCTTAAAATCCTACAGTCTTGAACAAAAGTGATCATATAAATGTTCAAGGTCTGGTTTATCTAAAAAGAGATAAACCAGTATAAAAAAAAAATAAAAGTATAGCTGAAGTATTGTAGAAGTCTTTGAAAATCAGCAGTGCTACTGTCATATTAAAGTACTTCTCAGTTTTATAACTTTGTGCAATATAAAACAGCTGCCAGCTTTGTTGTTTATCCTCATTTGTAGATGCTACTTCTCCATGATCTTTCTTTACCCAAATTCACGTTTCTGCCTTTCTCCCCATCATTCCTTAACTGCCATTTCACTAGTCGAAACAGAATTACTTAATTTCTCTTAAAATGTTCTCACTGCCTTGTCTTCTGTCACCGTATCTAAGACCAGCGGCCTCTATGATACAGCTCTGCTCCATCCAGCATTGAGGCTTTACCACTTTTTCCTGTATAACTATTCATAAAATATGGCCTAACCTTTTTTTTGTGCCCGGAGTCYACTAACTTTCATTCCCTCACCTCCCATCTTGATGGCTTCCTCTTCACTTACTGACACATTTCCAGTCTGCCACCTATTTGATGAAAGGTGCCACAAATTTCAAGATAGCTCATGTGCTAAGGTCTGACTATTTTCTTTTCACCTTTGCTTTTTTACCTTTTTTTTTATCTTTGCTTTTATTCTCCCAACATACCACCTCCTCTTTAAGTCACTTTTCTTTCTCCACAATACATTCCATAATTCTTACCTAGCCTGCCTGCATAAGCTTTGTTCATTTACTTTTCCAGCAACTATCTCCACCCTTTTTACTTTTCACTACCTTACTCCAAGCTGGTCTACCCAGGTTGTAACTTTTCACTCTTACCAGATTTCAAGACTCGCTTTTGTCACTATGTCTTTAGAAAATGAGTCAGACATTTATTTATAGTTACCTCTTAAATATTCATTAGGTGTTYCTGCGTTGTGCTTTCACCTGCATCCCATGCTGTCCCATTGTAGTTCGTATCCCATCATTAACCCAAAAATGGACAATTGACCACAGCTGACAAGCATTACACCTTGCTTCTTTCGCATGATCACATCATCAACTCCTCTTCCTTTCTACTGTCCTAAAGCTTTAACTCCTTCATTGTATCAGAACTCACATCACTCAACACTATAACATGTATATTAAACATATGAATAGTTTAATGTAGGAGTAAATCTTCATCTAACATTAGCAGAAAAACAAAACATCCATGGGTGTATTCTAAATTATTCCAGGATAATTAACCAAGAAATACAGGGGATATCTAAGGTACATTGCATTACAGTGCCTTGACAGGGATGCTTAACTATGTTAAAAGCTGTTGTCAAAACTGCTTTGAGGAAAATAACAGTTCTCCCAAATCTTATAAAATCTGAGCTCGTGCTGCACAAAGCAGAGATTTCCTTGATTGGTCTCTGCAGAAATCTGCAAGTAAGTAGATATTCTGCATTATTCCAAATCCACCTAATGTTATCCCACTCAGAGCTATCACCTATTCAAGAAGACAAAGGCATTACCAGAGATGACAAAGTCGGGGACAGTCAGCAGAAAGAGCCCTGTTTGTGTCTCCACCATCTCTGCCTGCCTGGGCTGCACCGCAGCAGCCACCACAGCCTGCAGCGTTTGAGCCCCTCAGGGCTGTTAAGTTAAAGACAGGCCAAASAGGCACAGGGACGTCCTTGGCACTTGGGTGAGAGAGTTCAAAATGGTTAAAATTAACTTTGCCTCACTTCTCCTCAGGCTGCAAGAAGGAAAGCTCTGGTGCAGAACTGGATTGCTCTTTACCTTCCATGCATGAAAATCCTGCTATGTCTTGGCAGCGTCTTAAAAACAAATCCAGCATAATGGAAGGAGTTTGTAGGGAAACTCCCCTGCTTTGTCTGCTCGGGTTATTTGTCTCCTCTTTTTCTGTCCATCTATCTCCCTTTTGTATTACTTAGACCATTCTTATCCTCCCCACCTTTCTTTGTAGCCTGTTTGGAAAAATAAGGTGTTTTCTTAGGAATGCTAATCTAAAAGCCTTTTAACTGTTAAAGATTAACCATTAAAGCATCTGTGGAAAAGCACACATTTCCCTGACACTTGACTCCAGCCTGCYGCATTCTGAAACTCAGCTATTAGTAATGCTTCAATAGCTTGTTCACACTTCACAGATTGATAGGAAGACAAGCTCAGATCCTACTTGGAAAATACACAAATGCAGGCTAATATTGTATGCCTGGGTGGGGAGCCAGAAGCGCCTCTAACTGCGAGCAAGCAAGTGTGAGAACCTGTCTTTCAGTGGCACAATTTGTTGGAGATTTTGGTTTTGATGAAGCTTTCTAGTAAGTTTTCTGAGAGTGGCTTGGGCATTTTCAGAGTGGAAGAAAGCAGGGTTGCACACATGCCTGTGCAGAGAGGAAAAAGGATGAATGCAGCAAATCAGGCCCGGGTGGGGGACATCAAACAAAAAAAAAGGGCTTTTTAGAGAGGATGATGTGCACGTGCAGCTGGAAAAGCAAAGCTCTGAAATTACTATTTCTGAGCACACAATATGCTTCAGGTAAGAAAACTCAACGCTATGGCACTGGTAGKAGTTTTCCAAAAGGCGTCTACACTCGTGTTGGATTTGGGAGCCAAACATGGTCTAAATGCTCAAAACTTTACAACTTTACCTGGATTCCTCTATAAGATTAACAGATATTCAGACCTTTCTTTTATACAAGGTGATCAAAAGCAGTTTCCGATGTCAGTAAGATTTTTCCTACATAGCATTTTGCTTAGTCCCTTTTTAGTGATACTGAAATATTTGTTTCTACCTCACCATAAAATCACAGTGGAAATCATTCCACCATTTAGACTGAATTAGCTACACTCTTTTTAAAGAAAGAGTATAAGGCAGACTAGACTGTGAAATTTCTTCATTTTTAGGAATTTCAGTGACATTTCAAATGGCTTTTCAATTTCTGCCTTAAAAATAAAAGTAAATAGTTTTATTATAAATGCATTTGTGATTTGGAAGCATCTAGATCCTCTAGCAGAATCAAAGACCAAACATCCTAGGACAAGAACTAACCCAACTGACAGCCAAAAAGAGAGTGGGAGAATACTTTTCTCAAATATTTATTTTTAATTGGGTTTTTGTTGTTGTTGTTATTATTAGCTGGTAGTATGTAGGATGATTTACTTCAGTATTCTCTGTGATTTGCAGAATCTTAGACCAGAAGTATTAGGGGGCATATCCTGACAAAGAACAYTAATTCCTGTATGACTTCATATATGAAAATACTGCCACCAGAAGAAACAAAGATGCTTGGGGGTAACTTCTTTTTCCTCATCTTCAGTACATGACAAAGAGACAAGCTGCCTTAAAAATGGTAAGAGAGAATAGTAAGCAGTACTAAGTAATTTAGCCTTTTTCTTTGTCAGAATGACATTATATCTGCTGAGAGAGATTTCAGCTGCATTCATATGTATGAGCTTGTGTAGCCTTTGAGATTTTTTATGTATGTAGAACTCATTATAAACAATAAAGACCAAGATCAAGCCAAGCGCAGAATAAAAGACAAGAACCTGAAATGTCTCTGAAAACCTTGACATAAGTTTAAAATTTCCATTCGGTCCTCTTACTGCATCTCTCAGTAGAAAAGGTGAGCACAATAAATAGAATGGTTTACCTCAACCATCGTAAGTCTCTGGATAAGACAGTAGTTGTCAGGAAGGAAAAAGAGTGGGGAGAAAGCTTCAGAGTATTCTTTAGAAATACTTGAGAAGCCATGTTAGAGTCACAGAAAAAGACCAGTAGCCTCAGTTTACGCTCCAGTGGTTAAGCTTTGAAGAGAAACTGTTGGCTTCTAAGAATACAGAATTCTTCCTATGCTCTAAGAATCATTGTTTTATGTGTTTGTGGGTGTCACATGTACAGAGAAAACAGTACCTCAGGTGCAAAACTGGTCGATGAATGTAGGTCTTGCAAACTTCACCAAAGATCTAGCCCCAAAAATTTCTCCAGCTGAAGAACATCAGACCATATATTAATCCATAGTAACATGCTGTAGGCTAATGCAGAAGTAACAATTCATTGAACAGTAACAACCAAGGAAGTGTAAGCTTTTTTTTGAAACGCTGCGATTTTTAGCTGAGATTCAACACGCTGTAAAGAGTTGCATTAATCTCAGCCAATCTCTGTTTGAGCTGTTCTTATAACTCATTACTTTGCCTGTGGSTACTCTAGAGTGAGCGTAAAGGCATGTCAAAATGGGTGGAGATATGAAAACAAGTACACTTAAAAGGATTTTTTCTCAGCTCCCACCTACACCTTAGAGTCAAATAATGCTCTGCCATCTGATATGAAGCCACATTCCCACTTCCACCTTTTACTGTTGACCTATTTAAATTCTCAGCCCCAATAGTAAAGAAATCGCAGGAGGAGAGAAGGAATGATGGCACCTACTATGAAGAGCAGTGTAAGACATAATGTTGTTTCATGCAGTTCCTTAACATGTCCCCAGATACAGCTGTTGAAGAAGGACTCTGCCTGGGAGAGTGTCCTCGGTGGGAATATAGGCCTGGGACATACCCTGTAGCAACAACATACCCTGTTGCATTTCAAGTCTCTCACTGACAAGTTTAATTTCTCGGCTAGAATAGGAAGATAGTGATCTTTTCTGGAAGAAACCATTTGGTTCACTGAGTTCAGACTAAAAGTTTCACTAGTTTGTTTGGTGGGTTTTTCTCCACCTTCCCTCCATACTGGCCCTGGACTCTTTCACAGAACATTTTAGGTTTCACGTCAGATTCTCCAAGACAGAATGTGTTTTTCCAGTCACATTACTATTCGTATCTTTAAACCTTGCCTTGAGACTCACTGTTTGACAGCTCTGCTGCCCTCCTTTAAACACATAAAGAAGACATCTTTAYCTGCAAAAACTCATTGTTATGAACTGTTGCAAGTGACATTTATGGTGAGTAGTAATAAAGGAATTTCAGGCACTTCATAAACAAATCAGACTACGTAGCCCATCTCTGCAAGCATGTCACATCTGTATCAGCAGTAGTGCTGATTGTTAGTAGTGTCTGCTTAAAAGACACTGTCATGGCTGGCTGCCTGGAAGATCAAGGGTAGTATGGCAATAAAAATGCTTCTGTGTTGGCCTGCAAAGGGGTGTGCAGTGTTTTTTTCATGAGGCACTAATAAAGCCAGGCCTATCAAATCCCCCAAAGGAAGYGATGCCCAGCCCAATAACAGCCCAAGCAACTGTTTGATAACCTCATGGGGTCAGCTCCTCTCCTCTCTCCTCCACTCCTGCCATGGTGCCTGTTAAGTACAGCTCAACTTTGTCAGGTTCGGCAGTCTGAAGAGTGTTTACTCAGCCCTCAAGGAAGCTTTAGTTACCTGCTCTGAGTTTTGTGTTGCTGTGGTTATGCTACTACAGGCACCTGAGCTGGGAAGAATAAAGGAGTTCAAGTATGTTTATGTGAACTGTTGTGATAGTAATGTAAGTGTGTGTCCTTCTTTAGAAGGAGAACCTTAATCACAATGGGAAGGCATGTGTTGTCTTGCTGGTGCATGGTGGTGGCTCAGGTGCTTCCTGTGAAAATGTCAGATTTGATTGTAAAGGTTAAAGAAAAGAGGGATACAACAAGTAATCCTTTGAATAAAAGTTTCTGTTATGCTCTAATACTGTCTGCCTTCTTCCTCGTGGAGGAAAAGACAGTGATGTGTATGCATGTCTGTGCTAGCTGGTCAGGAGTGTGTAGAAAGGATCAGAATTTTTTGTTTGGAGAGGGCTGTGGGTAGACTCATGTAAGTGAATGAGAACTGTTGAGCACGGCTTATCTATTTGTGCATATGATTTTATTTTCTCYTTGTTTTGTTGAAGTCTTAAAACTCAGATTGTGGGCCTTCTGCTACCCCTTGGAGAGAGTGTAAAAGATACCAAAGASAGAAGATGCAAGAAAGGAGTATATTCTTGATGCCTATTTCCATGGCATGAACCTGTCAGCTGAGAGGAAGGGGAAGACCGTGGGCAGAACTGAGCAGGAAAGGGTTTGGGGGTAAAGTCGTTTGGGTAATAACACTGTGAGGTGGAATCTGCATCATCCCCTGTGGGCAGAGTGCTGAAAGGACCAGCCTAGTGTAACAGAGCTGTGATCTTCCCAGGCTTTTGCACTGGGGAGATGGATAACTGAACRGAGAGGCTCAGTGCATTGATTGCTGTACTTGTTACTGGCAAGTGTGATTTGCTGCAGCTTCAGGGTTAGGTGTTTAAATTGAGAAATACCAGAATTAGTTACTCATTCAGCTCTTACTGCTCTTTCTTATGCTTATGCAGGATGACAGTGTATCACAAKATTATTTTCAGCCATTCTTCTTGATCAAAATATACAGTAACTCCAACTCTTGGCAAATTTTTGCTGATAATTATTACAGAGTTTATGAAAATTGTCTGAACCAATGAACTTGCTCCAAGTTCTCACTGACATAACTAAGACAGGGATCCACCATGCGGGGAATACTGTCAATAAGCAGAAAATTAAGGCTTGTTCAGCTGCTTTACTCCCTGAGCATTCTTCTTCTTCAGGGTGGAGCATATAGCCAGCATTTAGGGTCTTGATGGTTTTGGTTTTCTTTAGAAAGAAATTCTTGAGGCAACTGGGTATATTCTCTGGCAGAACCCTGTTTCCCCAAAATATTAGGGGAAAAAGATCAAGCTGACAGCCTCCTTCTTCAGACATCCAAGTCTGATTTCCCTAAGGATAGTGCCTCTATCAGAAATTGTTTCTTAGTTTACTCCAAAAGTTTTGTTTGTACTCATTTCCCTTATTTCCTCTCTCTCCTGCACAGTTTCAGCTCATTATTTGTAGGGACTGTAAGACTGTAACCTGTCCTAGGAAAAAATATCTTTAAGATGCTGCAGGTTAGTCCTTGTAAAATCTTACCATGCAGCTAGTTGATTTAACTGCTTTGGTCGGCGTCTACTTCACTCCAAAGAGAAGCATAAACGGCCTTTCTACTGACAGTGGCAGACCATGCTTTCTCACTCTTCAGATTAAAACAGATCTGTGACTCTCCAATGTTTTCTTCATGACTGCCACCGCTACTTTGCTGCACACTTGCACCATCTGAACATGTACTCTGAGACTGTGAGTGAGGTGGGTTTTATGACTTTAATAGGTTATGGATGTAACTGCAGACCTGCACAATGCATCCTTTTATAAAGGAAAACTATTGGTTATCCACATGTCTATATATAGAAGCATGATAATGGAAGATGTCCTTAATGCCTTTTGCAAATATTTCTAGAAAAACAGAAAGTGAAGAATTTTTTTGTTGTTTGTTTAGGTGGGGTTTTTTTGTTTTGTTTTGGGGGTTTTGTCATTTGCTCYTTTTTCTTAATTTCAAAAGCCTAATTTAAAATACCTGATCTGTGGTAGGTATGAGAGACCACAGAAGAAGTGTAATTAGCTATGAAATGTAATATAGTTTTCTGTTTGATTCATTGGTAATTAGCTTATGGGATTTCTTTTTCAGGAATCGTTGTCTTGTGGGTTTTATGTTGCCAGTGAAGAGGCTCAGTTTCAAAACCAACCTGTTTATGTGTGTAGCCTAGCTATGACAACACAGTACAAACTACAAAGATTACTCTATCATGCCACAAGATCTGAAATTTGTTGAAATTCCCAGCCTATTCTTCTTAGCATCTTTTCTAAAAATTAATCTAGATTAGCAAATTCTTACACTTAATCAGTTGGTTTCTTCTGAATTTATTGGAGCCCTTATTAGGAAAGTGGCAGTACTTTTTTTAACCCATTTGAAACATATCTTGCCTACGGCTCCTTTTCTGAGTGTCTTGAAAAGCATGTGTGCCACAAGGCTATTTTTCCATGGTTTACATTTCCTTGAKCATGAGTGGGTATCTCGAGTGTCAAAGTAATTTATTAATCTGTGACCTGTGTACCAAGCACAGGTGACATTACTGTCATGGGGAGCATGGGGACAAGTAGAGCCTGATTTGTCTGAAATCAGATGGGAACCCTGTAATGTATCCACAGAAATGGTGTTGAGTACCTCCTTCTCTTTTGCTTATCARTTTCTTTCCTTTTATCTTCCTGCTCTTCCTCACAATCCCATCTGCARAAAGTTTTATAAAATTAAAAAAAAAAGAAAAAGAATCTGTGAAAGACTTAGGTTTCCACAATGCATTGTTAAGTACATGTAATGTGACCAAGAATCAATTTTGGAAAGTAATTTCTTGGTATGATTTTACTGTAGTTTTGCATCCTGTGAGTACTGGCATATCTGTCAAGGCAGAACGGACTGTGGATTTGTYGTAATTAATGGTAAAGGTCCCTTTTCTGGTCCTTTGTTTTTGTTCATATCTCAGAGATTGGCAGCGAAAGGAAAGAGAAGCTGCTTTGCTGTTAGCAAGGCTCTGCAGTTTAGTAGCATTCATGGGAAATCTTGTAGACATTGGCATGAGAAATATGAGAAGGGACAGGAGAAAAAGTAGATGGTTGGTTTTTGAAGAGGGGGAGGTGGGCTTTCAATGGCTTCCTCAAAAGTTTTGTAGATGTCCACTTCTCACTGTGATGCTCAGTTACCTGATAAGTTATCTCCTGAGCCTTGGCTGTCTTGAGTATGAAACAAATGAAACAACTTGATGGCTCTGGTCTGAAGGTCTCTTCTCAGCCCTTAACCTAGGTGTACCATCTTTGTAATACATTCTCACAGCAAAATGAYCAGAAACTTGCAAAATTAGTTAGAGCTTTTGCATGGACACTGAACATAGCAAAGAGAGCACTCTTTGACAGGCATCCCTCTCTCTCCTGTTCAGGGAACACGGCAGCCCACGAACTCCCAGAGCGTGGTCTTTTCACTAGCAAGGGAATAGGAAAATGATGCGAGAGAGACAGCTGTTTACACATCTCTGTGTCGTTACATGCTGCTTGGATAAAGAAGCTGTCCCTTTTGTGTTCAGACAAAATGTAAATGAGCAGCTACTATGAGAAAGATCTTACTCTTATCCTTGCAGATGTGCAGGACTTCTGTGGCATGTTGTTGTGGCGTGCTGCAGTGACATGCACAGCTAAGTCTTTAGTAGCACCAAAGAGTTTCCCTAGGCTGTACTGGTTTATCTTCAGCTTGCCTAATTAACTCACTTGTTTCCAACAGCACAAAACAAATATAAATCAGGTAAGAATCCTCATTGATTATTCTGATTTAGAGGTGGTGTAGTTTGTACTAACAGCTTATTGTTATTGATCTTCCTAGACCTCTGCACCCTTCTGGTGTATTGCACCATGATGGTCCTGCACCTGCCAGTTTGGCCAGCTAAAGCCTATCGAGCACAGCGCAGATGTTCTCCAGAGTTAGCATTCACTTCTTTGCTCACGGTTTTTTGTTTTTTGGGGTTTTTTTTAATGGTACATGTTAGAATGCTTTTGCAGTCATGGAGCACTGCTTTCTAAAAAGAACTTATTTTTCCAGACATGTTTAAGCACCCAGCTCATGGATAAGGCTGTGATTATGGCATAATATTGTGGCCCAAGCACAACAAACAGACCCTCCAGCATTCTGGAAAGATTATTACTTCCTTTAGCAATAATCTTTAGCTTTGTCTATGTGAGCTCCTACAGAATAAAACATTTGCTACCATCACTGTCAATAACACATATGGCTACAATTTGACTTACGAAAGATTTAGCTATAAATTTTGTATAACAAACAGTTGGTAGATAGCATCTAAATTAGAGTTCTCAGCTATGAAAAGCTGTAAGATGTTGTGGGATCCAGAACAGCCACTGTCTGCAGTATCATGGAACGTGCTTGGAGTGTTCATTCAATGGCTATCCATACTGTGCAACAAGCATTTAAATCTTCAYATTGATACATTTTTAAATTGGAGATTATATTCACAATGTTAGTGAGGTTTGCTCTTTTTTTTCATATATTGTTTTCAGAGATGGGACAGATTAAAAGGAAAAACATGGTGATGCAAGATTGTAATTTTTGGGAATAGGCTGGCCAAGTGCGTTGGCTTTGGTTTTCTCATTACGTTTAGTAAGGCTTCTTCGGCTGACTGCAATGCACTTTTTGCAGGTGAWTTACTTCTCCTTCCTGGTTATAGATTGAGTTGCAATCAGCCTGCATTTAAGCAATACACTCTGAAGAGGTGTGTCACTACCAGTTTTCATCTGAGAAGCACAGTGTGTATACAATAAACTGTATTATATAATGTGTGTGTGTATATGCATTATATGTATATTTATATATACAGTATATCATATATGTGTATATGTGTCTATAATGTATATATACTACATACACATTATATATAAACTTTAAAATGTATACATATATAATAGAATGTGTATATGTCACGTGTGTATATCATATATATATGACACTATGATACTACCTCTGTTAAGCATCCCCTTTAAAGACATTTTTCATACACTTAAGATTATTGCTTCCACTTTTGCAATAGCCATTTTTCACCCTACTTTTGGAGCACCTTCCTTCACTCCTGCTTAGCAYCAGTCTCAGCTGCATAATAGTAAAACAATTTTTCATGGTAAGGACCTAATGATTTTAATACTGTTACTTGAGATAGGTGGGCTTATATGGAAAGTTCCCTATCTGAACAGCTTTGTCACATTTGCAGGAATTTATCAAATTCACTATTGTTCAAATGGCAAAACTGGAGCTCAACATGTAACTGTTGAAACAGAGCTGACTTGACAATACTGCAGTAGCTTGCGGTGGGTTCATGGGGTCAAGAAACCATGCAAAACCAGCAACAGCTACTCACTTCTGTACAGTTACCTGCAGTGTGTGTCCACAGAGAGAGGGGGGGAAACCTCCTTGCACAACTCAGCTCATCCACAGACAGATGAGCAGGACTGTGTCATCTGCTCACCTTGTGCCACAGCAAAAGTGGTGATACATGTCTGAGGAGGAATTTCTCTGCCGTTTGGAAACTGCTCCTGGAAGGTCACCGCCAGCATTACACAATGACCCATGCATGGCTCTCCAGAACAGACCCAGGCAGAGAAATGTTCAGGCTTGCCTCAGCTACACAAAGGACACTGTTCCAGCTCAGAGGATTAAGTAGAAAAAGCAATTTTTTTCTGCAATAAGCAGTAAGCAAAGTCTGAAAGTAATTCCAACTGGAAAATGAGAAGCTGCCAAACAAAGCAACATACTGTGCTGTTATAGCTGTGGGATACAGGCCATTTGCAATAGAGCCTGCCTGGGACAGGTTTGGCAGTTGTGATTCAGGAACACCAGTACAGGTGCACAGGCAAACCAGATGTTCTCTAGGAAAGCAAACAAGATGTGGGTAATGTTTGCATCTCTTCAAGATTGGTATGCAGATATCTGTTGGTGTTCTTTGGATGACTACCTTGCTTGGTTACAACTGTTACCATCTCAGCAAAAGCTTTCAACAGTGCTGGTGCACTATAGGGAGTGGCTCCTGCGATTCTCCTGCTGACCGGCCCGTCAGGCTTCAAATACAGTCCTAGAGAGTACTCATCTTTAAAAGACTCAAACCACAATCTCATCAACAGAATGACAGTCTAAGCATCCTTTAGTCAGTAGAAAAGTAGGATCTGAGCTATTTGGTGTCTAGTAAGGCAAAAWATTAAGGAAAAGCATTGGTTAGCAGTATCCATGGCAAGCAGAGTTCTTCTTTCAGCGTAGACAAGAAGTCAAGTCTTCAGCATCTTGTAAAATCCAGAGAGCTGTCTACATTCATTTCCCTCTTGCCCTGTTCTTGGATGGTGAACGTAAGGAACTTAAAAGATTACTTAAATTTACAGTAAATCTCATGTGCAGCTTTCACGTGCTAAGCACTGAGAAAACCTGGTTGCTGCTAGCTGCCTCTTTTACAATTTAAATGTCTCCGACTTCCTGCGTGTGTCTGCTTTCATTGTGTGTGCAGGGCACAGCGGTCTCCTTCATGCTGCCTTTCCCTGCTGCATGTTAATCATTTACCTGCCATGAGCAGGTCAACCATTATTTCTGTCCTCTCCCAACCCTCACAGGCTTGCTTGATGTTTCGAATTACCTTTGCTCCTGAAATGCATGGAAGGTGAGGCCACTTACTCTCTTTATGGGGCTCCAAAGAGAGGAGTAGCAGCTGTTGTTGCTAACACTGTTGGCATCAAATGTGTTAGCCTGCATCTCGTAATTGTTGTTATTTTTTCCTATTAATGACAACAGCCTTGCATTTTGAAGTCTACAGGTGACCTACTTACTTTTTATTGTTATGCACCACAGTGTCCCATTTTGTCTCAGCCAAGGCAGCCCTATCAGTCATGGCAAAATAGATATTACAACACATGAGGAATATTAGTTGCTTGCTGAGCCACGTAGCCACATCCCTCTGGACAAGTCAAGACTTATTAGTCTCAAGACTCCCCAGGGCTCTGTCTGAGTGGGGATGTGTTGGTTCCTAAGGTCTGTTTGTAGTTTTTCTTGGCTGATGTCTCAGAAAAAATGGTTTTGAACCAAGAAATCAAAGAAAAGGTTCCAACTTCTGAAAATTAAGGGGGTGGGGGAATGGGGTGTTTTGTGATTTTCCCCTCCTAGGTGAGACATACAGTATTGCTCAATGGATTATCATATTTCTACATATCCTTTTTGGCCAAATCCAGTGATCTTATTAAGATGCCCTTTCAAAAGCCCCAGGATTTCTTCACCTGTCTTAATCCGAACAATTCCAACAGGAGCGTGAAGCAAATCCAAAAGCTCAAGGTCCTCCTCCTAATCTCCAGCCTAACCAATCACTCAGTGACGTGGAGTTTCTGCAGGATCTCTGTTACAAGCTGTGATGTTTCTCCATCCCCATCCCACCACCTGTTTTTCAGCCTCTCAAGGTATTTCCACACTCGTAACAAGCTTTCTATGCTAGTTCTGCCTCTTGTGGTCTCAAACTTCTGGTCTGAGCTTCTTGCTGTCCTCCAACTCAAAGGCCCCTTCTGCACTTACACATTGACTATGTATTCATTTCACAGTCCCTTCATCTTGTGCTTTTCTGCACACCATAAAAGGAGTTCACATCTTTTCCTCAGTTTGCCTCCATACCCTCTCCCTGATCCTTGTTTTTGCCTCTTCTTTTGACTCAAGCTATCATCTCCATGCTAATCATCTCAAAAAGCTGTAATTCATAGCTTTCTGTAGACTAAAGTGACAAACTAAAACAGAGCACCTATTTACACGCTAGGAATTCCCCATCGCCTTTCTTTGTGCCCCATACCTGTCCAGATGGTAGTCATCGGAGAGTGTTATCTTCATCCCAAAAAGCTTCTAGGAGAGGAGTACTGCAGATTTTTTGGGGTGAGAGTGTGCCCTAAAGCGTTGAGCTAAAGCTGACCAGTTGTGCCGTGTTTTTTAAAACAAGGTATTACTACGTCTTCCTAGCGTTGCCTTGAGTTGCCACCGATCCCGGAGCAGCGCCAAGAAGCCGCGCTGCAACTCGCACTTTCTCCGTGCTGGCAGAAAGCGCGAGTGCCAGGGAGATCCAGGGGCGCCCGGGGAAGCCGCTGAACACCGCAGCAGTGGGTAGCGAAACAGGCGGAAAACCAGTTGTCCCAGCCCCGGCACCACGGGGAGCCCGGCGGTGGGGCAAGGCACGGCCTCCCACCCCTGGGCGCTGCTGCCAAGGGGCGCCCGCGCCCCCCTCCGCCTCTCGGGAGGGGGCGGGAGAGGCAGCGCCGGGACCGCTGACTCAGAGCCCCCGGCGCGGCCCGGCCCGCGGGCGCGGGAGGGAGCGCGG
>JASVER010000135.1:1885489-1961269 GCA_030449065.1 Oceanodroma leucorhoa | reverse complement strand
CGGGGACAGGTGGGGCCGCGACGCTGCCGTGTGAGTGGTCCCGGCGGGAGCGGGAGACTGCGGGGCGGGGGAGGCGCCGGGGGCCCGACGGTCCCCTGCCTGCCGCCCGCGGCCGCCCGGCCCGGCGCGGCGTGGCGTGGCGTGGTGCGGTGCGGTGCGGCGCGGCGGGCGCGGGGTCCGGGGTGGTGTTGGGAAGGGGCGCTTCTGGCGTCCTTTCTCGGGGTCCCTCCCGCGCTTGTGCGCGCAGGGCTGGGCGGGATGGGCTCCGCGGTGCTTCCTGCCGACCTCCCCCCAAAATTCCCTGCTCGCACTCGCACCCCCAGTCCCTCTCCCGCAAACCCCCGGCTGTGCCCCGCTGTGCCTCCTCACTCCATCCTCTGGCTGCACCCCAAAACTRCGGGCAGCGCCCGCATCCCCGGTCCCTGTCTGCACCCCGCTGTGCCTTACCCCCGAACCCTTAGGCTGTGCYCCACAGTACCTGTTCCCCCAACCCCTCTGGCAGTACCTCACACCCTGTGCTGCCTGGCCCCCAAGCTTTCTGGCTGTGCCCTGCACCCCATCGTACCTGTTCCCCCAAACCCTCTGACTGTGCCCTGCACCCCATGGTGCCTGTCCCTCCAAGCCCTCTGGCTATGCTCCCCACACGCTGAGCTCATCTTCCTGTCTTGAAGAACAAGTTGCACCAAGGATGAGGCATGGGGATGGCCTCCACCTTGCACAGGAGGTTCAGTCAAGTTTTTTATTCTTGAAAAATGCCTTTTCTCCCCCACACCCCCTGGAGAGAAGAGTGGTCCCAGGCATCAAGAAATGGAGGCTTCTTTCTCTGCGGAGGCAAAAGTTGGAGGCAGCCAGGGGAGAGGTGTGGCCGTCGTGCGTAAGATGATATTAAAATGTAGGGCTGGAGGGATGATGTCTAGTCAGGGGTTGTCTAGCAAGTTGAAAGTGGAGTGGCTGTCTGGCTTGCTGCCTTCCTCCTCCTCAGAGACAGGTCTCCTCTGCTGCTGTGCGTGGCGGGTCCGTCCCTAAGGACTGGCAGCAGCAGCAAGGCCATGAGCTGAGGAAGCAGGTGGGTGCTGGCATGTGCGGCTGACGAGGCTGCATTGGGCCAGTCTCTTGGACTTGTCCTTTGCAGCCGTAGGTGTCGTGTATGTTGTTTGAGCGTTGTACATTGATACTTAATTTGTAAATATATTTTAAGTATGTTGACACTTTGGTTGGGTTTTGGGCGTCGCTGCCGCTAGGGTAGAATTGTGTGATGCTTGAAAAGGCATAGTGGGACTGCAGACCAACTCTTACCGATTTCTTTGCTTGCTTGTATAGGAAAACAAGGTAAGTTAACTAAAGCTGTTTGGACAAACCAGGAACCTTACAGCTGTGTATGGATACCCTCTTCCTTACTCCACTGTAACTCRGTCCTTCTCAGACCTGTGTGTAGGTCTGTACTGAACATTGCCGTGTGGGAGAAGTTTGAACTAGTTTTTCTGGTTGTTGGGAGCAGCCTGGGAACAGCGTGCTGCCTGACTTATGCGGCTGCTCGGCATGCGGGGTGCTGCCCGGGAAGCATTCAGGCTGCCTTGGAGCTGTCTCGGGTAGAGGTGGCATCGCTGTTTATTGACACRGTGTTAGGCAGTATGGACGTACTCTGAAAATGCTTCACTGGGGAATGGGAGCACTTGTACTTTCACATTTGCTTGAAGAAAAAGTACAAAGACCTAGGGTACGAAGACCTAGCCAAATGTAGGCTTAACGTCTTCCTAGGCAGCACCTGTTGCAAGCATGGGGAATAGCACAACTTTATGGTATTTCATTATAACGTGTCGATCAACTTTCTATTAAATAGTATTTATTTACTGGTAGAGTGAGGCAAGTTAGGGTACAGGAAGCAATATTCATGGAATGTGTTGGGAAAGATGCCACGGCATTAGTCAAGTAATACATGCCAAATAGGATTTAACTAGTTATGAAGCTCGCTGAATACCGTGAAATACCTATCAACTAATTACATACCAGTAAAAGAAATAATCAGGTACATTTATGTATCCTGACATGACTTGGTGACCTTTGCTGAGTGTGTTCCCCTTGCCGTGCCCTTCCTGGCTTTGTTTCACTCCGCTGCAATAAACTGGGAAGCTTTTTTTTTTTCCCTACCTTGGACTCCTGCTCTTCCTCTTGAATCTACTTCTGCCTAGTGCTTCTAGTTTAATGCTTATCTTATCTCTTCCTCTGGCCTGCCCCTGTCCGGTTGCTTAACACGCAGATTTCTGGAGGTGTGGGCAGATGCGGAGCGAGGCAGAGGGGTGAGCGGTGCATGGGATGGGCACAGGAGGTGCGTGGGTGGTGAGGGAAGTTGGAGGATGTCGTGTTCAGGTGCAGGAGGTAGAAGGGAGCCGGGGTCCGTTCCTGGGTCTTTGTTAGCTGCTTGTGAAATCATGTTTGTTGTATTCTGGATCGGACTTTGCAGACTTCAGGTGGCATCTCTCCCTCTCTGATGTGTGTCTGCCTTGGCGTGGCTGTCAGAGGCCACTGCCCTGTAATTTTCCTGGGTAAGGCTGGTGTGAGCTCCTGGTCTGCCCCAGCCAAAATGAGATAGTTTAGCTCCCGTMTATGGGTTAAACTAATCTGATGCGCTTTGTCTAAAGTGGATTAAGGACCATTTGTAAAATATGGGTAGTAGAGCTATGGCACATAGGCAAGGATGAGTAGGTGGGGTRGTGTCATCTTAAGTGGCACAGCATGACTTTATAAAAATAATTTTATAGCCCAACACTCATATTGACTTCAGGCTAGCGGATGTCTGAAGCTTTAAGCTGCTTCCCAAAGCCAGAGTAGCTGAAAAGGAAGAAATACTCCATTCCTCTCACTATTCCTCTGCCTCTCACCGCAGCTCTTCACTGTTCTGTTTGTTTTTTGTTTTTTTTTTTTCCCTGCAGTCACAGCAGGTGACACACACAGGTGCAGTGTTTTTATCAGTTTCCCCATTGCCCAAGTACATATTAAGTTTGAGAACTGACAGATTTGGTTACATTTTTCTCTATTGCAATTTATGGGTGCTTCAAACAGCAGTTCTGGTAGGCCTTTCCAAGTATTTAGAAGGAAGCTGGTCTGTGCTTGGAAGCTGCCCCCGAGGCGGAAAGAGGTGGGAGCTTAGCACCAGGCAACTGGAACAGAGGCTATTCCAACATTAAGAATACTTGTTGCCATAAAATAGATTTAAAGCAGGTCACAAAAGTTTCACAGTTGTTTTAGGTTTAATTTTAGGATCTTTCTGCTCACTTAGAATTACCTTACATGTTATTTAAAAGTTGGGTAGTTACTCTGCATTTTTGGAGCAGAGCTCCTGGTAGGGAGCGGGTCCCATGTGCTTGCCCAGGGGCCTCCGTCCAGTACTGAGTGGTACACAGTGCTGCATCTAGTGGGCAAATGCAGCCTAAATGGTGAAAAGTAAACCTTTTACTCCTTGCAAAGATCAGAATATTAGAACAAAAACATAGCATTAACAAAATAAATAATTAATTTTGAAAGCCTGATTGTACTTTTTTTAACATAGTTCCTTTAAAAGGCAAGAAAATGAAAGCCAGAGGGTCATGCAATATTTTTGTTTTCTGTAGCCTGTTGTCACGTGTTGATTTACAAGAAGTTTTGCAAAGTTGCAAGTGATGTAGCAGTTAAGAATTTTTTCTATCCTTCTGATACTTAGTTGAAATCCAAAAAAAGTAAAATATTATTTCAGCTGAAATTAAATATGTAAATTTCACTGATGGGAGACACCAGAGCAACTCAGGTGTCTCTTTTCTTTATCCRTCTTTGGTTTCAGTGTTTAATGCTGACCATTGAACTGGAAATGTTGAATAGKTTTTTTTTATTTTTTGTCTCTTTTTACTAAATTCATGTAGTAAAAAATGCTTTCCATGTGTCTATTGATGTATGTCTTGATTTTTAATTTTTTTTTCCTGCATGTATCTTGCTGTTTATGTTCTATCTGCTTATGATGATTACACAAAACATTTTATCACTGAAGATGTTGACTAGAAAAGACCAATAAGTATTTCATAAATTGAGTAATGTGAGAAGAATATGCAGTTTAGAGCACCACAGGTGTAAAAGTGTCTTGGTTGTTACCTTGGTTCCGGATGAGAATCTGAGGAACTGAATTTCAGTAGCCTTTTTAACTTCAAAATCCTGAGCTAGCACACAAAACTGATGTCTTAAAAACTACTTGTAAAGCCTATGCAGCCCTTTGGGCAAGCCCTGGGTTCCACCTGCAGAGTGGCACAGATGTCACAAGGAGGACAAATATAGGTGTCAATAAACTCTATGAATCATCTTATTTGCCAGGAGCAATGGTATTCAGATTGCCCTTCTTAACTGTGTYAAGGCTGTATTACTCGTCACAGTAATAAAAAGCAGTGAACACTGACTTTTATCTCCGCTCCGCTGATACCAGCTTAGGCTGATGTTGTAGTTTCACCAGCATTTCTTTTATCCTGAGTGCTCTTGCCCTTGTGTCACCTTTCTGTTGTGCTGGTATAACCCTTGATGAAGGCTGGTGCTGAAAAGCACTGAGGAACTTGTCTGGATTAAAAATACCCTTTCCTTTCCTGCGAGGCTGTCTCCCTGCCCTGGATATGTTTCCCAATCTATTTTATTATGCAGCCAGAAAAAATGGTTGTTCCAGCACAAGTCAAGGGTGACGTGGGAGCAGGTATGAGTAATGGGGGGAGAGGTTCATTAGRATGACATTGCTACCATTAAAAGTGCACTTATAATTGCAAACTTACCCTGTAAACAGTCAGACTTGCTCTGCTTGAGCAGACTACGCTCAAGAGAAGCTGCTTGTAGCAGCTTTGTGAATTCCTACATGCTGCCTGCGTGCATTTAATTGTATTGTGAATTCTTTGTAGTTTGGATTATCTTTTATATTGATATGGTGCCTTGCACATTGGGCCCCATGCCTGGAGCCTCTATTCAAAGTAATTTTTTTTTCTTTTTTTTTTTTTTTTTTTAAGGAGTACCTCACCGAATGTGTGTGAATATGAGCGTAACTTTGTATGGTGCACTGCAAAAACCTGTACAAAGGAATGGTATGTGCAGTGCAAAAAGTTGTTAAGTTGCTACTGGCATCTCATGGGCTAGAATTCAAGAGAATGCTCCCATCCCAGTGACAACATGCTGGGTTTATGGGTATGTCTGAGATAAAAACATAGCTTACTAAGAATAACTCTATTCCTTTTATTCTTTGTTTTCTAACAAAAAAAGGGGACAACTCTTGCTGGAGTCTGAAACACAAAGATCAGTTTGTTGATTTGGAAATAATTTGCATTGTATCATCAGTCCTGAAATGGCTTAAAGCAAAGTCACAAAAACCTGATCCAATGCTTCTCTGTACGCTTTTAGAGTACGGGTACGGTTCACCTTGGTACCGTGCCCTTTGTTTCAGGAAAGTTATTTGAGATGACAAGTAGATTTTTTTTTTTTTAATTGGGTTTTGCGTGATCTGTTAAAAAGTAAAGTGCCTGGAAATTGTTACCAGTAGTTGAAGCTGATGTTTTTTGATGTGCACCTGAGCAGAGTGCAAGGTGACCGGGAAGGAGACCGTTCTTGGTTTAGAACTGTTGTTGCCGGTGGAGGAGAAAAGATCTTTTTGGGGGGGTAGAGGGGAAGTGTTTCTGTTTAGTTACATTTTGAAATACAGTATTTGTCAAATGTATCTGATTTTTTTTTTTTTTTAAAGACTTTACAGCCAATATTTTCAGTTGTTTTCTTCTGGTAAAATGTTTTTTGTTGTGTTTCTAATGAAAAGGTATTGGCTGAAGAGTATTATTGGTCAGATGTGCTCATTTATTCTGTTAAGTAAATACTGCGGTATTTGTTTACCATGTGGCATTACAAATAGATGGGGATGGAAATGTCTATAGTCTGTTCAGAGAAGTAGTAGCTGGTAATGTTGCCTTCTCCTGTACAGGAGATTCAGGTATTTGCAAGTGAATAGTGTATTTTACAGTAGTTGCATTTATAACATCCACTACAATYCCTTTTTTGTTTGTTTAGATGTACAGTTGGAAATACCTGGATTAAATACATTCTTTAATTGCTTTTGTAGTTGGAGTTCTGTGTCTTGTCTTTTCAGTACTGAAGTAAAAGATTCACTTTTGAGACTTTAACTGTACAGAACGGGTCTGACAAGCTTAATGAARTTATTGTAATGCACTGTGGAAGTGCCGTGTCCACCCTTGTCTTTTTTGACTGAGATATGTAGAAGACACTGCGTACAAAAGCCAAGAGGCTAATGGAGTAAGCTCAGTGTTCACTGTCAACTTTGAAATTAAACCTTCACGAAGCTACTTGTGAGCTGTATTCCTCAGAAACTTTGTTACAGGTACTAATTCCTTTGGTCACTTGCATTATTACTATTGTGCCAACAACATTGTTTCTGTAGCATCTTTTGTTCTGTACCAAGTTAGGTTGTAAAAGAGGGAGTCTGCTTGAGTTTGTTTTTACATGAAGAAGTGATAAAACTGTAAGGCAAGGCTGTAAATAGCTTTATGCTAAGCTCTGGTGTTCAGGAAGTCCACTCATTTTAACTTCTAACCATGAACATGACTCTTGCATTTTGGAGAAGGGAGAAGGTTGGGAGGAGGGAGTGCAAAATACAGGAGCTGTCAGAGCTCTCTGTGCCTCCCTTCAGCAAGTCCTTTAATGAGTGTTTGAAATGTTATGGGGTGAAAAATCCCCCAGCTGAATTTCAGATTATCCTGAAACTGCTTCTCATAAACTGAAGTGGTCCACTTCATCACTGAGGGAAGTTTATCTGAAAGTTGCAGAAAAAAGGTTCCTGAATATGRCTGGACCATGCTGAGTTCTGGTTTGATCCAGAGTCTTTCCCAGTCTGTTGAAATGAGGATGCCACTGTATTTTAAAACTGAACAGCTTGGCTACTCTRTCTGAACTACATTCAAAAGTAGTTTGGGATGGAAAATTGCCTCTGGAGCTGTGGAAGTTGTGCAATTGGGTGTTCTTGCTTTTATCCTGTAGGGACTTCATGCATATCCTTATGAAGTGTGATTACGTGCCATCAGTTGCTTTCATCCAAGGTGCTGGAGCATCGGACAAAACTTTATTGAATCTAGACAGACTTTTGTGATAAGCAACGGAGCTGCTTTTGCAGATGGTGAAATTATATGACCTTGACTCGTGTTGAGCCAACAGCAGTGGGAAGAGGTCCAGTCAGTGGAAAAGCAYCACGCTTTTTGGATATAGTCAGCTGGATGAACCCGCAGCTATATAATGTGTATGGAAGACAGTGAGTATGGGTGAAAGCAGATTCCTTGGTTTGAGTGTGAACAACAAAATCATCCTGAGGCGAGCTAATAGAGTGGAGACAAACCACTGCACTTAGAAACCCACTTGAGTGATGAGGGCTGCAGTGCTGCTTTAGGTTCAGACAGTGGTGTGTGGCCTGGTAGTTTTGCATAGTAACTGGAATATTGAACTGGCACCCAACACTTGGGTTTTGTTCACAGCTTTGCTGTGCTAACTGATGGAGAACGTGCCCCTTTTTCTTGGGTGACTGAGTGCTCCATACGAAGAGTGAACCAAACACACTGACCTCTTCTGCAAAGCACTGAAACCTGTACATGAAAAATGCTATCTAAGACTTTTTTTTGATAACTTTAAATGCATAGTTATATATAAGCCTAATTTTACTTTGTACTGGAGACAGTCCAGTTATCTTCTCTCTTACTGCTGTTGCATGCTGACTAGACTATTAGACACTTGTCTGTTTCTTGTATACTGGTGTTTTACAGGAACATTAGTATCAGGCCGCATACTCTGCTGCTTGCCAAGCTCCTGCGCTGGAAGTATTATTGTCTCCTGTATTATTCTGATGTGGCACATCCATTGCCTAATGCACTTTGTTGATGGGATACATTTTTCTGAGCTATTTGTATCTGGCAATCTTTCAGGATTGGAAAGAGGAAAAAAAATAAGTGCCATTGACTTGGCCAGATGTAGCTGGTTCATCCCTACATGCTGTCTGGCTGAGCTGATCTATTTTAAACTGCAGAGATGTCTTGTGGTCCTGGGTGGTCTCTGAATGCTTGGAAAGATGTAAAAACTACATTCTCCTGTAGTAGTGGAAAATACTGATAGAAGATGGAAAATCCTTACAACACACCTGTGATTAAACCTGTGCATTAGTGTGGTGTTTCATTCTGTTCCTCTGTTATCATTTGGTGTTTTAAGCTGATTTTAAAAAGCTCTGCTGTTACAAACTCACAGTGTGCATAATGCTGCTTTATACATTGTTATTGAGCTTCCTGAAAGTGCAAAATAATGAAGACTTTTAAAAATTCCTCTTAGCAAAGGAACTAAGGTCTAGCTAACTAGATCTGGAGCAGAAGTAAACCTTCACAGCTGTGTAATGTCATTAATATATTTTGCCCATAATATCAGCCTCTACTTTGCATTTTGTGTTATGCAAAGTCCTGCATGTTGATTGCTTGGAAATTGAACAAAGAACTGATATATTTTTAAAGTTGGATTTTTATAACAAGATCTGGTTTTAAAAATGTTGTAAGACACTTTTGCTAATCAAGCCAGTTAATGTTTTTAGGTGATGGAGAGTTTTGTTGTCTTGTAAGCTTTTGAGATTACGTTGTCATCTGAATACTGTTCCACACAGCATTGCCTTGCCCTTGGAGCAACCTTTTTCTTTTGTCTCCATAGGCCTTTGACTGCTCTGAGTCACCTTGACTGGATGTTTCCTCTGTCTAATGCTTGTACGCGGCTATGAATGTTCCTATTCCATACTGTTTGTTGACTCCTGACCCCCAGGGCTTTCACGGGAACCCTTTGGAAGTCCAACACTTCTGTAGCCCTTAGAAGAGTACCTGCACAGCAAGTGGAAAAGAGCGTTTCTGGAACTGCCGTTAGTACTGAGTCAAAGCAAAGGTGCTCCCATTCTTGTGTTCACACCATGTGCCCAACCTCTGTCAGCTGGCTCACCCTCCAAGGGGTGCAGTCACCTCAAAAGGGAAAGGTGCTGTGGAAGGTTATCGACCGTGATAAACACCATCCACAATGGYTTGAGTAGTACACAAAAGCTTACTCAAATTTCAAACAGAATCAAATGGGGTTTTATAATATATTAATTTCCATGCATTCATCCCTGGACCCAAAGTATAAGTACAATGCAATCTTGATAAGTGGCTTTGACTACAGGATGAGTCTGCAGGGTCATTTCCTCCAGCTGTCCCTAACGTTCAGATGTGTCTCTGCTGTCTCCATCCCTCTGTGATTCCTCCCTTGAGTACAGAGTACAACAGGCATTTACTGGGAAACATCTGGCTTTTCCACCTCACCTCCAKTTCTGAAACTGTATGTCACTTCTGCAGTAACTCTGGTCAAGTATAAACTAATTATTTCTCTTTTTTTAAGTGGAGATCTTCTTTGGGATGCGGGAGAAAAAACAGGAGTGTCAGGAGAAATTAGAAGTCCATTCATGTTCTTACTGCTCTGTTTAGTTGTTCTGGCTGAGAGGCCTGAGTCTCCAAACAATGGTATAATGTACCTTCATAGGTTGCCTGACACAAATACTTATGAGTATGTTTTGTAGTGATAGACCTTTCATCATGCTGAAGAATGTTGATTTAAACAACAACAAAACAACCCAAAAACCTGAAGCCTTTATATCTCATCGCTTATCCCTCAGTGATTTGGAACCTCCAACTGCGGCTGTACAAATTACCAGCTCTGGACTGGAAAATTTAGGATGCGGCAGTGTAGTAGCTTCCTGGAACACTCCAAAAAGCACATTCACAACAGTAGTTGATGTGCCAAGACTGAACCTGGGAGCAGCAGCTTTTTTTATGATACTGACAGCACCCTTCCTTGGGTAGAGGGRGTGTTCTGAGGCTTTAGTTTAAAACCACTTAGCACAGATTTCCATTAAAATGGCTTTTGTCACCCTATAGCTCTGCCATAGCCTCTCGATTTGCAGCCGCTGCCTGTGTCGCACTGCCTGAAGTCCATGGTTGCGCTGTGTCGGTTGTTGCAGAAGGTGCTGGCACAGCTGGATCCAGCCTTCTTTTGAAAGAGCTTCCTAGGGAGGCYGCAGTTGCTGATGTTTACAGTGCTCAACAGCATGTGCGCTGTGCTGCATGGCAGCTTAAAAAAAGAGGGGGAGGGAAGSCAGGGTGTCAGTTCTAGGTCAGCTGCCTTTAAAATTTGTCTGCCTAATGCAATGCAAGCAAAATCGGAGCAGAAGGAATGCATTATTTTGCTGCCTAGGATATCGGCCTAGGCCCAGAGGGTGGGTAGGTTGAGCAAGTGCAAGGCGGTGGGAAACAATGGTAAAGAAAATTGCCAACATCAGCATAAGAGAGTGGTGTGGGAGCAGTTCAGCTTTTGTAAATTGCYGCATTAAAGAGCGAACAAAGTAATATGTTGCAACTCTGCACCGGTGTTATCAGTCTTACTAATGTTCTGAACCCAGCAAGATTACAGCTGGTGCAATAAAAGTTCCGTAAAATGACATTGACTTTGCAATGTCATTTTGCCATGGCAACTACAGTGACTGTAGCTGAGTTGAGTGTATGCTATAGGCAAGATGTGACTGTAGAAAAATATTTCTTCCTTTGGTAATGATGAATATTTTTCACTTTACTTGCTGACCTCTTCTTTCTTAAGGTGAATATTGTGTTCCTGAGGTAATTATATATATTTTTTTATCTCCCCTTCCTATGAAACTCCTTTCTGCTGTATTTTCATGTTACAAAAGGCAGCACTGCCTCCCTGTCTTTGTCTACCACAGGTGGAAATTTATGGTCTAATTTTTCTCTAGTGCTGAATAGCTACAGGTACATTGCCATTGATTACTTGGTTAGAAGATGTCTTTGGAAATAAGAAGCCTTGTCTGCTTTTTTTTTTTGCATTGGTATTGGCTAGATTAGCAAGATGTTACCTGTGTAATAAGTCGTCTTCCCATTTGTTTTAAGGAGTTTCCTCTGGAAGCTGAAGTCTAGCTCTGCATTTCTCTTTTTTTTTTAGCTTCGATGGAGTGCGTTCCACTGTGACTATTTAATGACAATTTATGTCATTGTTCTATTAAGTGATGGGTAAACACAAACTAAATTCTTTAGGGTCCTTGGTAGCAAACTGCTTCTTTTGTAATTAATTGGATGTATGAGATACTCGTATGCAGTTAACTCATATGCATTAACTCTTAACTGTTAATTAGGGTAGATGATATAACGGAGCCAAGTCAGTGACTCAGCTTGCCGCTGAAGGAAGGGGACAGTCTCACTCATGTCCCTTCTCATATTTTGACATGAGTAACTTTAATGGGGCAGGTAGATACGAACAATAGTACTCGTAACCAGAGTCAATTCTAAGCCATCCTAACGGGAGGTTCAAGAATGATAATGTTTGGCTAATGGTATCACAGAGGAGAAGGAGGGAGAGCTTTAGACTGGTTACAAATCTTGGCAAYGTTAGCTGAGTCTGTTTCGATTGTGGCCTGCCCTTTCTCACGTATTTTGGGAAGGTATTGATAACTGATATGAGGATGCTCTTATCTGCATTCCATATGCTTCACCTTAAAAAGGGTGTCTGGTAGAAAGTTGAAGAGTCTTACCAAAGCATTCAAATAACCACAGTATGTTACTTGAAACTAGCAATCTTCATCACCACAATGAGAAGAAATTAAATGTCATTAGTCCTATTTTGTGGATGCGTCCACAAAACCCCTTCATTTTTAGTCCTATAAAATGCAAACTTTTGATGTCATCAGATGTCTTTGATCCCTTTCATTCAAAGTATTTAGTTAGCACTTGCACTCACTCTACCTTTTTAGAGCTTACCTATAAATTGTGTCTTAAAAATAATGTACTTCCTGCACAGGTTAAAAAACCTAGACTGTGCTATGTTTGCAGTGCAAGTAAATACCACTCCTTACCCCTCTAGTTCAGTACAGGGTTTTATATTCTGGTTTGCTTGGTTACTAACAATGAGTATGCACTTTAGAAACACCACAGCTGTAAATAATTCTTTCATATATTTATCAGAACTGTCCCTACTGTAGAGGAAAAAAACCAGAATGGGTAAAAACTCAGCATATTATGAAGATGTTGGCTTGTAGAAGAATGAGCAGGGAGTACTGGGTGTATGAGCTAGCATGATTGTGTAGCGTGGCTGAAAATACTAGATTGTGTTACTGCTGTCTAGCCCCTAGTTTTCGTTTTGTAAAAGCCTGTTTAAACTGATCCAAAGCTTAGTTGATCCGGTCTTGAAAGAAAAATTGAAATGCTGCAGAAAGTTTTCTAGTTACATCATAAGCAAGGAGGAAAAGGGAGAATCTGTTAAGTCCTTTGGGTAAGGAGGAGATTAACCTGAGTCGGATATGGCCCAATTACTAAATCAATAGTTTGCCGAAGGTCTTTGTTAGGGGTAATGATATATCATTATCTAATGGAAGTGAGGTTGCATTAATAAAAATAATTACATCATAGGTGAACCTTATTTTGACTTCTAGGTGAAAGTTGTCATGCGATACGTGCCCCAGGGCTCACCGCGTAGGCAGGGCTAGGTGACTTTGTGAGCTGGCGCCACTGAGCCGGAATGAAACTTAAAGGAGCAAAGTGCAAGTCATGCACTGGAGGACCAACGAGAAGAGCTTCTGTCCTAAGCTGGGTGCAGGAGCCACACACTGCAGCAGAGGAGTAGGCAGGTGAGACTAGCTGGCTGCAGGATGGCTGACATGAAAATGCTCAAGTAAAGAGTTTTTGGTAAAGGCAGGGGAACACTGGTAACAAGATAAAGTTCTAGGAGCTTTCCCCCCATTTATGTTTTTGCCCTTCTCTGAAACATCTGGAATATGGGGAGAGAAATCTGGGGAAGATACACTGATGTCCATGGTGTTCACTTCCCGAGTGAAACTCAGAATCTTTTCAGGGGCCTGCCCAGAGTCTTTCTCATACTCGAGTTAAAATGATAACTGGGTTCAGACTTGTAAAGAAACTTCCTTCCAGGCTGTGATTGCAGGGGCTGTTTGGAATTGATGTGTCTTTCATTGTGATGTGGGATATTAGTCCCTAGGATCACTTTCACATGCRTTACTGCAACCCCAGGTGATGCATTTAAGATATTTAAGATATTGGCAATGTCAGATCTTTTCCTGTCTTACTGTAGCATGATGTAATTTTGGTGGCTTAGGTTCTTGTGTTGTAGAGTGTCCCTTGTGATGGACAGAGTGATGACTTGCTGAGGTGCAGTGTGTGAACTTGACTATGGATCTAGTACGTGATTGCCTATGAGTATTCAGGACTGGAGATGATGATCCTGTGTCCTCCCTACATGATTTCACTATCAGCTTAAGGGATCTATGACAGGACTGCTACTCCCACCTTTCTCTCTGCCTGTGGCATTCCAGTTCGTGTGTCTCAATGTTTCTTTTGCTCGAGTCGGTTCAGCCGTTCAGGTCCGAGTTGACTGAAAAATAACTTTTTTTCTCAAAAAACTAAGCTTGCAGTTGGGTCAGTCAGCTTCTGTGACTTATCCTTCAGCTGCCTGAGGACCAGACCCATCAGCAGTGATGCTGTGGGTGTGCACACTGGGGCTTTCCTGTTCAGCCGTCGCTGGCGATTGGATCAGTGTATGTGGACCAGGAGAATGCCCGTATGATTCTGGCTGGGAGTTGGGCACAAAACGGGGCTGTACCCCTGAAATAGTTCCCATAGGAAGGGGCTTTTCTGTGCCTTGCTGTGAAGTCTGAAGTATCAGTTCTTTTAACAATTTATAGGCAGGTGTGGAAGGAAGTACAAACTGGTTTTTATTTTATGCAGCATCAGAATGGGAAATCCATTAGTCTGGCAGAAAACCGATCTGAAGTGTGATTGAAATAAAACGTGTTTTCACTAATTCTGCTGCTTACAGACTACTTCATTCACGTAGGTGAACGACAGATTTGATGCTAGTTTAAAAAGCAAAGCATTAAATAAAGAGGTACTATGTAAATAATTCAGCAAGGGTGACTGCACAGGGTAAGTATTAGATCTTTTATTGAACACTCCCAATGGGGAATTTTACAAGTAGGTGTTCTAATATAGTTTCTAAACCTCCTTCATCTGTTTTTAGGGTGCCCACTTTTTTAAAAAGGAATTTGTATTTATTTTGAAATTTGCTATTCTCTCCCCAATGTCTACTCTAAAATGTACATGCAGAGATTGCTGATGCACTCTAAGGAGTTAGGATTTGTGTTTTAAAGTGGACCGGCTTCAAAGACAAAGTTTGAAATTTAATCAAGGTAACGGCTAACTAATACATCTCTCAAAACCTGGAAATTTCTCAAAGTACCTCTGTTGCATAGGGTTGCCTTGCCTGCCTTCTGTCACTCACTTAGGCAGAACTGTMATCTAACAGGAACAGGGTTTACAAGCAGTATTATCAAAAAAGAAAAGGCTCCCTAATGCTAAGCAGGATGTAGCCAACTTGCCTGTGAGATAAATCTTTCCAAAAATGGGTTGGGTGGTAGAGAGAAGGCACAGAGGATGGGGAAGGTGATGGAAACTTCTCTCAGGGAAGAGAGCCGACACCTGGCTAAAGTTTAAAACGTTGTTGCAGAATGTAGGTGTGTAATCCATCTAATGTAATAGGCAGTTTGTATTTGTTTGCCATGTGGCATAAGGGAGTAATGTAGTTAAAATAACTGCAATTATGTAAGCACACAGCCTTGGGAAATAGGAAGGGCAGAGCTGGCATTTCCCAGGTAAAGCTTAAGATACCATCTGTGAAGCATCTTGATTTAATTACCTTCTGAACTTCAAGAGCAGAATTAACAACAGTATACCAAGTGATTCTGACACATGAAAGTTTCATAATTGTGCCTGAATATGTAAGCCAGTATTACTGTCATTTCTTAAGCTATCATTTTGAAATCAGACCTGCGTGGGTCAATGCTTCCTGCAGGCTCTTCCCATCTTCCAGCAGGCTCTGCGAAGTGGAGGGTCCCCCCGTCATTACCTGCTTGCCAGGCCAGGGGGTGATGCGCCAGAACTTTTGCATTTGGGATCTGCTTTGGGTGGAAATTATCCCGTTGAAGTTTGTACTGTATTGTCCTATTTTCCAGTCTTTTGCTAAGAGGTCCCTGTAAAAGTAGCTTGTCCGTCTTTCTAATAATTAGGTTTGCTCTCTAATGCAAATTCTTAACTTTAAGTGTTTTAAGTTCCCACAGAGTTTTAGAATTTGTTTTCTCGAGTGACAGAGCTTACATGAGATTGTTTCATTTTGCTTGGATTTCTGTCAAGTTCTTTTGTTTGCTTGTTTTGTTCAGTAGCCATCAACATAAACCCCTTGTTGTAAAATTACTATTTAAAAGCAAATCTTGATATCTGTTTTAATATTTGAAAACTATGTAGGGGGAATAAATGCATCAAGAATGGCAAATATCTTTCATGTGGGTTATGCAAAGAAACTTCTTGTTCTCATTTAAAAATAAGGAATGTTTGAGGCATACCAGTAATTCCCATTACAAGAATCACTAATAGTTTTCTGTGCTAACCGAACTTGAGCACTTCCAACGACTTATTACCTACTACTTGTCACTGTGAGGCATTCTCATATGGTTTGCTGTGGTATTTGTGGCATTTTTGGCTGGTGTAAACGATCTTATCATCTACCCTTGCCTCTCCAGTGAAGAAGGTCCAACTCGAAATTGGTTCTGCCAAGCTGTGTGCCTTAACTCAGCTGCAGTTAGTGGGCTCTTTCAGCTGTCTGCTGAGCTGCAGGGGACCAGAGGCCAGCAAATGACTTTGCTCTTTAACACAGCCCTTTCCCTCCTTTGCCTCACTTCCACCCCCTATTTTTATAATGGCGAAGACACATCTGTTTAAAGATGTCTTCGGAAATTATATTAGTGCAGCTGGCTGGAACCTAGGTGCACAGTATTACTTCCATTGACATTTTTAAATAAAAAGGAAAAAAAAGAAAAATAGCACTGATTTCTTTCTAAGGGCTGAGTACCTTGAATATGTTTTTGAGGTGATTTCAGTGCTTGTTTTCCAAATTTGTGTGCTTGAGAGGACTGCCTCTATGTTCTTTAGAACTTTTCAAGCTAGGCAGACTGAACTTACATGACTGCATTTTTTTAAGTTTATGTAAATTGCTTCTGATATGGCATTTAAAATTACCTAATTTTGAAAATGAGTCTGCAAGGGTGACTTCCCTAATTTTGAGAGCATTTACTACAATCTAGACACTCTATTTTAAAAAGAAAATTCCCTACTGTTAGTGCATTTTTGTTGCATTTTTAAATTTTGTTACAAGCAGAAAGTGGACCATGGGAAAAAAAAGGTGCTGACGTGCTGGTTCTGTAAGAACATTAGCAGGTATGTAAACTAAATGTATATTTACCCGACTGAACTGTGGCTATACAAACACTTAATGTGCAGATGAGTTTACAGCATGAAGAACTAAAGCTGTGTATTCAACAAATGGCCTTCTCTGCCCCCAAGTCTTCATCCCTTCAGGCCAAATATTTCCAGCCTCACATTAGAGGATAAGCTCTGTAGACTTCAGAACTGCCAAATGTTACGGAAGATTGTATTATGGTCAAAGCGTTATCAGGTTACTTCTTAACAACACGGTTGTATTGTAAAAAAGCAGTCTTTCAAAAATGGTTTGGTTTTTTGCTCAAGTATAAGACAGTTGTTTATCTTGTGTGTAGGTATGTGAGGTTTTTTTATTCTTCTGTTTAAAAAAAAATAAAAAGCAAGCCTTGATCATATTATTTTCCAGTACGTATGAATTTGTGTGTGAAGTAAGTGTAGCAGGATACCTTCCATACTGCCATTAACCCTACTTGTAGGTAGTTAACAAACAAAAAATCCTGAAAACCTAATGTTAATGCAAGCAATTGTTCACAGAAATGGACTTACAAAGGAAAACTAGGTAGCTAGTTAAGAAAATAAGTAGAACTGTAAACCACATTGAAAGTCAAGTAGTAGTGTTATATATGAACGTTGATTTTAAATAAATCTTTTAACTGTAGAAAAGTTCTGAACAGCACTGTCTTTCTCGCAGACATTACTCCCACTCTTAAAATAATTAGTTTTAACTTACTGTGCTTTGCTTACCTTCAGATTCAGAGTAATTTATCAGTCAGTAATGTCTGTGTGGTGAGGCTGTGACTGCTCCCTAGCTGGTACATCCTTCTCTCAAGGATAGTAACTAACTGCAAAAACTTTCAGAATAAGTTTAGCAACTGCTGTGGAGTTATCTTGCTTGCTTGGTTATGAACAGAAAAGAAACCTTGAAGGCTAAGACCCTTTGCTGTCTTAGCTCTCGTGAAATGTTTTAAAGGGAGAAGAGCTGTGAATGCTGGGCTCAGGAGAGGTGGGACAAATACCTCCTCTCCATCACTATGGCAGGGGCTGGGAAAGGTGAGGATTCGCTATTTTCATCTGCTGCCTTTTCTACTACGAGCAGAAGCCATCTATTGGAAATAGTCTGGTTCCAGATAAAAAGCTTGCTTTTGGTCCCAATTTGTCTGACTCCTAATGCAGAATTAAAGTGATGTCAACAAGTCAAGTGGGTAAATGTAAAGAATTGTCTATTTGTCGGGTTGCAGTTGTCAGGCTGAAAGGTTTGCAGCATAAGAGGGAGGAAATGTCAATCAACACCCCCAGGCCCATAATAAATGGCAATTCATTTTAAGCCAGCATCCACCCAGAATTTTCTGGATTTTTGAGAGCATGTTTTGAAGCAGTAGGTTACTTGTTTAACTTAGGTTTTGGTCAGCATGTTGAGCTACCCAGTCTGAGTTCCAGTAACATCTTCATCAGGATGAGAGCAGGAAAACTGACTGGCAGTGAAATCAGTAAACTATTTTTCTTATTGAAGAACTGATTAAATATAATTTGATTTTTGTATTCAGTGAATATATTTATTGAAATATTGAGCCATACTGTGCACAAGGTGGCTGTAGGCTTTTGCAGAGTATCATTATAACTGCTGAACAAGGTACCTTCTACTTGCCATGCCTTATCTCTTGATAGGCTGTTCTCATGAGACTTAAATGGGAAGAATACTGGATTTTAAGGATAACTCATTGTAATCAATCTAACTATTTCAATAAAATAATTATTTATAAAATACAGATTTTTAACACTTCGCCCCAGCACCAGTTACAGCTAAGTTGCCTGGCTGTCATACTGAGGCTGTCTGAAGTACCTGGTGTTAAAGACAGGGTTGGATTTACGTATGTTTTATATCATCTATACTTTGGCTTATGGAGCAAGATGGCAGAGGTATTTATAATTTGTCTCTAACCATAAAATCTTCTCTCTCGTATGATTGCTACTCCGAAAAGGAAGAGGGCCACTGAAGTTTCCATTAGAAAAGGAATATGATGTCCTCTGCTGCTTCTGATTTTCCCAGCACCTTTGTAAATATAGAACACGAAATTGATGGTGGTTTCAGATGTTCAGACACACAGGACAGAAGTGCAAGCAGGAAAACAAATGGGTAGTGAAATGAGAATTGGGAAGAGGTAAATTGGATGAACTCTAATTAAGGCAGGCTTGCCTGTATTGCATCTTGAGATGAAGGGTGGGTGTAGTGTACTTTGAGGTGCCTAAAAACTCCTGAGAACCAGAGGAAGGGAACTGGTTATCAAAGTGTGCTGCAGCCTGGACTAACAAAGGTGAATACAGTGTGAAGATTGCACAGGGGTATGGAGAGAAATCGTATGGCAAAGTGAGACACTGAGTGGGAATAGGAGAGACACCCTTCAAATGTGTTGGGATTTTTAAAAGTATTTTCTAGGAGGAATGAGGCACGGGAAGGGCTGATGAGTACTTAATTTTGGAGCAAAAATTAGTATTCATATGAGCATACTTCTTTAAAAAGTTTTACATATGTAGGTGGTGCTGTAGGCAAACTGGATGTGCTGGATAATTTTTGTGAGTTAATGGTATTACCAGTGGTACTATGACACTTCATGATCCTGGTGTGGAAACAGTTGATTCATCAGAATGTGATTTGCATACTAATTATAACATAGCTAATTATGATATTTAAAAGGAGTATGCAGACATATTGGCACCTTTCCTCCTTCTCACCTACCTTAGAAATACTTCTCAGTTAGAAAACTAAAATTTTCAATAGTAAATGTTGCAAAGCTGAACTTCTTCACATATCAGTGACTTGGACTTTAAGCAGAGGTTGTAATAAAAATGAATTTATTCAGCTGCTCTTTGTTTATATTTTCCCCTTAACTGTAATGGTTAACCACAGCATGGTTTCTTGAGATAACGCTTTATGGCATGGAAGCACCTTGTTTGGTATGTAGAGATTACAAAATTATATTGTTGTGCATAGCAGCTCAGCTATAAATTAGCCCCAATGTGCAATGTGGTCAGCTAACGCTCCCTGATCTGTATTTCACATGTGGTGCTCTGTTAGCCCTCTCTATACTTTTTCCATTCTGTTTCCTGAAAATCTTTTCCAAAACACTTTACTGACCTTTGTTTTATTAATTACAAAAATCCATATCTCTGTTTTGGTTTGTTTTCTTGCAGGCAGCATCATAAAATCTTAATCAAGTGAAAATGGCCTTTAGCAATCTGACATCAAAGGCTGTACTGCTGTATGATGAATGGATTAAAGATGCTGGTGAGTCATTTAAATCTAAAACTTATTAACTTTCAATAATTTTGAATAGCAATGTGTAGCTATTGTAGGTGTACTATTTATCAACTTAAAGTAGCTTTGTCTTCCTATAAATGTTTCTAAGACTTGTCAGGTTACTGTTGACATTTTAACTATAAAGAACAGACTAGTTTCTGCATTTTAAAAAAGGAAAAAAGCAAAACCCAGCTAGTTCATGGATATAACGTCAGACTAAATAAAGTGCAGACAGTGATTCTTCTGTAAGAGTTTCTGGCTTGCTTAAATATATAGTTTACATTTTTCCCATGCTGCTGAATGCAAAGCTTTAACTCTTTTTCATTACTGAACAATGGGATTTTGTCAGTTAATTGAGCTAGGTGCACGGTGTTACTGTATTTTACTTTTGCAAAGTAAAAGAAATAAAAACCCTGATAAGTTACAGTATCTTGAAAGTAATCCTCAGAGTAATTAACTCTGTCACAGTTCTGTTTTGAAAAGGAATGTTAGTCTCTTCTTGCAGCTGGTATGAGGATATTAAACACACTTTGCTTTAACGTTGTTGTTCTGTAGTTCTGCATGCTTACCAAAAATGACCGAGAAGATCTCAAGTTTGGGGTTAAGAATCATATGTTGCAGTGGCATCCCTGAGTGTTCCTGACTGTGGTAGGCACATAGTGACAGGCATTAGCTGATTCCTGGGGAAAACTTGAGAAGCAGTTAAGGTTTGATCAATAAAATTACTAACTTATGTCTTCAGATATAGCTGACAATCACTTCTCTTGTTCTGTAGAACCCCAGCATGCAAGTGAGAAGGGAGTTTTATCAGTATGACTCGTGGGGTGAAGTAGATTGGGATGGAGCTGGGTGATGGAGCATTTCTGCTGCAGTGTCCATGACTTCAGAATTTGAGTTCCTTGTCTCCCTGCCTACCGGTGCTCGTATTTGGCATCTTGTAGCATACTGTTAGTGGTGGGACATGGTTTCCTCAGGATCAAGCTGGGAAGACCAATGGGAAAGTTTTGGTAGTACCAGTGCAAGGGGTGGATGCAGAAAAAGCAGTCAGTTGTGAAGAGCTGGTGATTCTCTTGCAGCGCAACACGCCTAGTGCTGTGCTTCACAGTCCTTGCTGGTCTGTGGGCAGCAGCACTGGGCACATTACAGGCTGTGAGCAGCGTTATAATGTGCTTTCCTCCTCAATCTGTCTTAAAACTTCTAGTGGCTGTAAACAACATCAGAGGGTCTCATGGGTGATAGGTTGCTTGAATGTCGTGGGTTCAAAATCACCGACTTAAAGACATTTGACCATGAATTAAACACTTAACAAAAATTGCAGTGGTATAATTTCACCCCCAAAATACAGCAGCAAACTATGAAAGCAACAGTTTACTGAATCAATAGTTAAGTTTGGTGTCATTCAGAAATGAATCTTCCAAAAGTAAGCTTATAAAAATTAAAAAAATAGTTATTAAAAAAATACATGAAGTTCATATCAGTTCTCCTGCTTTTGGAGAAATGTGGAAGTCTTTGGTGATGAACCACAGAAGGGTGCAATGGAATCATGGTGAAGCTCAGAGGGACTGCCTGCCAGCCTCAGCTGTGGAGAGAGGGAGTGGGGCGTGCGTAGAAGGACACTCTGCAATACTTCTGACTGGGATAACTGGAGAGGAACTTGCAACACTTTTGCCATATTGGAGGCTTGTAATATGAAAGTGTGTGTTTTATGGTGCTGTGAAAGTGATGATGTGTCTGGACTGAATAGGCMCAAGCCTCAAGTACTAAGCTATGAATTACCAGCTGATGGGACAGAATGTCTTCTAACTTTAAAATCTTACTATATCTATGTCGTACTGCTTATAAAGCTTGAGGATCTTGAAAAGTGGGGCTGCTCCCTGTCTGCGACTTGAACTTGTGGAATAAGGTTCATGCTTTTCCAAAAGAATGAAGTCTCAYGTGGAAATGCAGCCTCAGTGATCTGCTTGTGCACTGCCTTCCTGTGCTGCCCTCTGAGCCCCGTTCATGTGTGAAAATGCAGGCTTTTCATGAAGGAAAGCTCTAGACCAAAAATCACATCACTCATGATTCTGTGTCTCTTCTTCATTATATGTGAAGAATTGATGCAGAAAGAAGCATTGAATCCTACAGGTGCTCAATCTTGTTATCCAGTCGGTATGGATTTGAGGAGAATGGACTCTGAAACAGGATCAGTGACAGCAAAACCTAAACCATTAAGAATTAAGTACCTTTCTGTAACTGTTTTAGGATTTAGAAAGTACTGGAAAGATCTAATTTCTTTTTTTTTTTTTTTTTTTTCCCCCCCCTCTCCCCTCCTCTAGATCCAAGACTGGAAGGCTGGCCACTCATGTCTTCACCTTTTCCAACAACCTTTATCATTGGAACCTACATTTATTTTGTCACTTCCTTGGGACCCAAGCTCATGGAAAATAAAAAACCTTTTGAACTCAGGCAGATAATGGCATTTTATAATTTTAGTGTGGTAGCCCTCTCTTTATATATGACTTATGAAGTAAGTACTACTTCTATTTGTAATGTATTTCTATATTTTGTGTCTCTAACTATCCTCATACTAACTTTTAATAAATTTGTTAATATAATTTCCACTCTGCAATTCTCAAAAAACTATTATTCTGACTGTTGTAATTACATTTCTCCAAGCAGTATGCTAAACTGAGCTGATACTTGAAAAAAGGGAGTAAGTCATACCTAGAAAGAAAGGTTGTAAAATATTTTGTCATTATATATAATTTACAAAATTAAAAAGTCTCATAACGTATTTAATTTCCCTGGGCTGTAGCAGGTAAAGCAGACTACATGTTTTTCTCAGTCTGTTGTAATTGTTTCTGTCCTACTACTTGATAGTTAACACCGATGTTTCGAACACTGTATAGAGTATGTTTACTACGGAAAAGTAAACAGTTTACAAAAGTAAACAGATCTAACATCTTCAGTTAGACCTGCCTTTTAAATGACAGAAGTTAACAAAATCTAATTTGGGAATCTTCATCCTTCAAAAAAAAAMCCAAAACCCCAAAAAACACAAACAAAAAACCCCAAAACAAAACAAGACAAAAAAAACCCATCAAAAAAACCCAAACAAAACCCCAGAACCCAAACCATKAAAGTCTTTAGCATTGATTTTCCTCCCCCGACCCCCAAAATAGCAAAAGCTCTTTCTTTCAAAATTAAAGTTGAGATTTTGCTGTAGTTCATAGCTCAAGCAAATGTTAGACTTTAAGACTGGAAAGCCTGATGAGTTGTATAGTGTTATGGGTTGAATCACCTAAATATTCTTAACCATGAATGGTATAGACTACGTAGAAGCTTTAATTTAGAACCTTAAACCTTAAGGTAGCTAATTTCTGTTGGGTTTTTTGGTTTGKTTTTTTGTTTTGGTTTGGTTTTTTGKTTTTTTTTTCTTGGTTGGTTTTTAAAGTGTAGCTATTTAACAATAATATTGTGTGAGTGATAGCCTTATACATTTGCTTGGTGAAGCATCACTATGCTAGTACTGACCCTCTTTGTGTTAAATCTGACTATGTGGCTATTTCAGGTTTGGCAAACTGGTAATGAAAAGTTGTCAAGTTATTGTGCCAAATTGGCAGGATACCTTTCTGTTAGCTCAATTGCATAAATTTCGTCATGAGTTACAGTGAACTGCCTGACATTTCTTTTAACAGCACTCTAAAGGCAGTGCAGCAGCAGCTACTTTGTGTCATGACTGTTGTGTGGAAAGGCGTGGGCAAGACGCACACATTTGCTATTTAGACTTTGTTTTGAAAAATCGCCAAACTTCCTTTTGTGATTTGGTGACAAGTTTGGTTTTGGTTATAACCCTCAGAAACAAACAAACAAAAATATTAAACTTCTGTTAGTGTCTGACACTAACACAGTATTCAATTAATCTGCTGTCAAGACTTCCATGTTACAATTTCATGAAAGAATGCACGGAGTGTATTAGCTTGAATTTCTGCTATTGTCTGGCGCTCGGCAAAAAGCTGATTCTTTCCCTCTTTGGATCCAAGCCATTTGGTGGGTGCTTTAGTGTTACGCTGTCTTGGTGGTGTTTCAAACCTTTTTTATTTAACTGATTCTTTTAGGAAGTTAAATGGACTAAAACCCTCCACCTGCTAAGAGAGCTGAACCTCCCATCGTGCATGAGTGAATTAGGAGGACCAATGGATGAGAAGCACTTTATAAACAGATATAAGATACAATAGTCCTAGTGGCTGGCGGGGGGAATGAGCCAAGTGTAATATTAACAATGTTGCTCTTGTCTGAGCTTTAATATATTCCRAGAGAAAAGATTAAGTGATATTTGTTACATACAGTCCTTTGGTCATGCTCTCAACTGTAAAACCGTAGCTTCTCATTGCTTGTATCAGTGAAAGACTAATTGAATCATGCAGCTTAACTAAGCAAAATTTTAGATACTAAAAATATAGTGCATATTGATTCATTCCTGTCTTTAATGATATTAAGCCATATTTTCTGTTGTGTTGTTTTCTTTCAGTATTAAGATGCTGTGCTAGTATCTTTTCAGTATTAAGATGGTTGGCTGTGATAGCAATTTTCAAAAAATGTCAACATTTTTGATTTGGTTTTGTGGTCTGATTTACACAGTAAGTTGCGTTTTTAACATTGGTTTTGAGATGCAGCTGTTTCTCCTCTTCGGTTACTAATGCTGAGATGAATGTGTGTAGGAAGAAAGTTCTTGTCCGTAGGTGTGGTCCTGGAATTAGAAATTCATTAATATGCAACAGCGAAGCATTTTGTGGTGGATAGCCCACACCGAGGTAGATGATTGACAAGGTAGCTGATTCAACAAGTTTTTAATATTGTTTTCCCCTCCTGCTCAGTGATTGCAGAAGTAATCTGAAATTAATGAATTTTTCGGAAGACATAAAGTAAATTTTTGCCCTTTCCCTTCTCTTTGCTCCAGTTTCTTATGTCGGGTTGGGCCACAGGGTACTCATTCCGGTGTGATATCGTTGACTACTCAAGGTCACCTACAGCTCTAAGAGTAAGTTGCCAAAMATGAAGCCAAATTGTTATGCTACATTGACTTTATTTTTAGAAATGCTTTTTGAACACCCAAATGCACTGCTGTAGAGTGGAGGCACTAAACGGAAATGCCCTCTTGCATAATGTAGAGCATGTGAGTTGACTGGAGATGTTGATTGTTTGGGAGAAAGAAAGAGGCAATGTATTTGTTGGCTTGTTCTTCATGGTTTTAAAATTCCTTCAGGATTAAAAAATGTTTTGTTTTTTAAAGAAAAAGTAAACGACCTGTACATTTAAATATTTCTGTCAACCTTGTGACACCACTTACTTGTCCCAATACTTTCCTTTATATAGTTACTTATTTTTGCTGCAGCTGCTCGGTTTTATTTATGACTATTATAATTTCACAATTTCTGGTTTTTTACTCTTGCAGATGGTACGAACTTGTTGGCTTTACTACTTTTCAAAGTTCATTGAATTATTAGACACTGTAAGTATTTTTAGCCTAATAAGAGTGGTGTTTCCTTTTCACAGTGTAAGAACCAGTGCTGTTGGGGGCTGGGAGCATAAATTTCTTTTTATTTAGCATTCCAATCTTCAATTATTGGAATACCATCAAGGTGTTTACCTTATTATGTCTTCTCATCTTATTGTCCCATTACGCTGTCATTCCTTGATTATCAGGAAAATTGTTAATGAGGGAACACACCTTTAAAAATTTAGGAAGCCCTGATAACTTGTCTGTTTAACAGCTGAATACACTAACCTGTTGTGCTATGGCAATGCTTCTCTCAACACTGCAGATAAAAAACGGTGTTGATCATGCTGAATTTTTTTTCCACGTCATCTTCAGATTTTATCTTCCACATTCGGAGTATTTGCATCAGCAGCTCTGAATACAGCATAAATTGCCATACCTACCTGCTTTAAATTCCTGTGTATGCCTTGGGGGTCATGACTATAGAAGTGTTTGATATCAGGCTGGCACTCTAACCTGTTTCAAAGAAAGTCTGGGCAGCAATGCATTGAAGCAGAATGCAGACCTCGCTCACCCCCAGCAGCCATCTGCCTTCCCCCTTTCCCGAGACCGACACCTAGTAGGCTTGGTTTAGCTATTCTCAAACCAGCTTCTGAGTGTTGGAATCAGCTGGGATTTCATTTGCCCTATTGTGTGGGGCACAACAGTGGTGATTCAGGAGCTGACTCATGAGTAGTTAGGATGTTCTACACCCTGTGAACAAAGCCATCTATTTCATCTGCAAATACTCATGATTCAACACTGGAAGATCTTACTGACTGAGCCAGATGGAATGGTAATGGAAGGGCCAGGAATGCTGAACCTGGGAAAGCCCAACAAGTCTAGTCCTCTGTTTACCTTTACTACCCGCTGGTTAGACTGCTCCTTTTTAATTAGTCCTGGGCCTGAAAAATTCTTTTTTTAAAAATTTGTTTTGTTTCAATCCACCCAGTCAGGTACCTGTTTCTCAGCAGCTTTTTGGTTTTATTGCAAAAGTGATTTCTTAGCTGTATTTAAGTCATCTGTTTCCAAATGTTTTCCCTGGCACACCAGACTTCTTTTCTTCTGTATTCCTTTGCTTGTCATCTGATACTACCCTTTGCATAACCTGACTTCTCCTTAGACAGTTTTCTTGCTCTGTCTTCCCTTAACACTTCCCTCGATGTCTGTCCTTTAAAATGTGGCCCATCAATATCTATTAAGAATACCTACATATATTCTGTCCAATTTTGCCTTTTTCCAAGGGTAGCTAAGTCAGTGTTCATAATAAAGTGCTATTTCTTCAACTTAATACTTTCTACTGTCTCTATGTGTTGCTAGTCCTTYGGTTAATTTTCTCAAATGGCCTTGCCTTAGTAGTTCAGGGGACTTAAAATCTGATGCTTCTAGATACTTCTCAATCCAAGCAAGTCCATCATACGCTGTCTGTTGCACACACAGGTCATGGCTCAACCTTGGACATTTGCTTTCAAAGCTTGCCCTGGCTTTTGAGACTCCACAGGTGGATTTTACATACTGGTTTAATTTTTTTAAAAAACTAGTCCACATATCCAGAGCCTCAGTTTCCCTCCTTCTCCCAAGACTGMAACTGTGAAGAATTTTTAAATGTATAGCAGTGAGCAACCAGCACTGATGCATACAGTTTTCTGTAAGTATGTTGGGCTTGAATATCTCCTGTAACATTCTGTTCATTAAAAATCTGTTTCAGGTATTTTTTGTGCTGCGTAAGAAAAACAACCAAGTTACATTCCTGCATGTCTTTCATCATTCCATCATGCCATGGACCTGGTGGTTTGGAGTCAAATTTGCTGCAGGTAGTGGGGAGAGAGTTTAAGTTGTATCTTCTGGTAGTAAAAGTTAACTATGCTAGACAAAAATATTTAAAGAACAGGATTAAAAATCTTGCATACATCAATGTTTTTAGATTTAGATGTCTGCAGTATTTCATGGAACATGTGAGATCACCATAATCATTTAAATGGGTGGGGAGTACTCATTTTTCCTATTTGGCAGCATTTTGTGCAGTGTTGGTTTCTCGTTGAGGGGAAAAGGGGCAGAGGAGAGAGCTGTATATAAACGAAGAGCATTGGTACATGAAAAAGAGATGTGACTGCAAAATCAAAAGTGCTCGGGGAGACGTGTGAGGCAGATAACTCTGCTGAAACTACTTGAAAGCCATTTGTCCCCCTGAAATGTAAAAACTGAGTTGGAGGGAAGGACAGTGTTCTCTTCTTTTTTTTTTTTTTTTTTTTTGGCCGTTTAAGAAATTATTCAGGCTTTGTTGCAGTTATTTTTACTAGCTTTAGGTAGCATGATTGGGGTTTATTTACATCTAATACTTTGGCTTTCACAAAACTACAGAAATATTTTCTGGACCATACTTATTACAGAAACTTGTTTGAACTGTACTAAATTGAAAGTCTTTGTCCACTTCTAGCTTGCCTTCACTTTCTCCTTTCCTGCTCTGTGTGTCTATGCATGCATCTTCCTATATTATATTATTAGTGTGCACCACTAATAAATATAGCTTGCCATGAGAATAGCCTAATAAGCACAGGCTGGAGAAACACAGTCATTCAGTAGTCCATCTCCACCTAGGAGGGTGTGGGGTTTTTTTAGGAGTTTCTACTAAGATTTGTTTTGTACATGTTTCTTCTCTGATATTCTCTGGCATGATTTTTTCTCCCAGAAAATTGGTGATGAATTGATGAAGAGAACCATTGCTTATTAAATCTGATCTGTTAGTGTCTGTTTTATGAATACAAAAATAAGATCTGGAAGCAGTCCAGAAGATTTGTAGATGGGATCTTTTGAACATGTCCAGTGTGCAGATTTTCCTAGTGTCTAAACGGATATATTTCTGCTGTATTTGTTGACTTTCTGTTATTAGGAAGCTGGTGTCTTGATCATGTCTTAAATGTTGCTGAGTAACTGGTATTTTAAGTTAATTATGAAACTGTGAATAGTCTTCTCAGCATACAGTTCACTGTGTTTATAGATTTGCAAAAAAAAAAAAACCAAACCCAGCAACTAACAGTCCCTCCTCTTCAACCTTGAAAAGTTTCCATTTATAGGAAATGGAAATTCTGCCTTTTATCTGGACATCGTATCAGTATACCAGCTATAGGCTTCTGATTTTGCATCAGATTGAAACTTCCCATGTGGTAATTTGACAAATACTTTCAGCAAAGTGTGCAAGAACTGTTTTGTCCTCTGCTAATAATAGTCCCTCATATTCATGCAGAGCTGTGTTTATTCCTACAACTCTATTGTTCATCTTTATACTAATCTTTCCAAATATTGTTCTGTTTGATAACTTAAAATTTTTTCCAAGAATTTCAGTCCTGCTGATGATTATCTTGTATTTAGTTTCATCACTGTTTGTCCTTCTAAATAGTGTCATTGATCAAGTTTTCAACCTGTTTGTAAAAAACAACAATGGGTTTGAATGGAGATGCTGGGGTTTTTTCTGATCTGATATTAACAGGAAATTGTAAAATGATGCTTATTTATGGTGTTGATTTTTGGAGCATATTTTTGTACTGTTGATTAGGTTGTTTTTTCTTTTTTTTTCTGCTTTAACTATTTATTTTTTCTTTTGAATATTCACTGTGCAAGCCAAAAAAAGTATGTACATTTGAACTGTAAGAACACTCAAATTATTTTTAAAAATACAAATAGCTAAATTTCAAAGAAAGTTTGCAATCACAGCTGGAGGAGTTATGATTTATCAAGCTGGAAGAGCTAGTAAAATCACAAAATAAGTTTTATTTTTAACTTGAATGATTCTTAATGGAAAATTGGCTTTTGTTTCTCACTAAATGTCTGCTTTTATGTCATCTCATTTTATTCTTAATGCTCAGTATTTTCATGTTCCTATTTCTCTTAAAAATACTTTGCTGTCTGCCACTTCTTGGATCATTTTTAACCATAATTTCTTGCGTTCATTAAAATAAAATTACTTTGAGCAGAGTCATCTAACTCCATAGTTGATCCAATGGAAAAGAAGTATTTCCTTACTTGCTTTGTGAAATGTTCGTTATCTTACCAGTTTCAGTCATGAGTTTGCCCCAAATGGGGCTACTTGGCCTTAAATTTCCTTTTCACTGTAAGTATGGTTTTGAGATGGACCATGGATTTGTGAGATCCTCACTTTGATTCCAAAAACTTACTGTCTGAAACCGTGATTCTTTCCCTGGGAATCTGGAAATCTGTGTTGGGGAGTGAATTATTACTTGTCCTCCAGAGGTTTGCAAAGTTCATCATGATGTCTAGAAAGAAGGTGTAAAACAGGAGGAACACTGTTTCTACTAAATTCTCTACGTCTCCATCACGTGTATGTTTTAATAAGAAATAGTAAAAAAACAAACCCAAAGAACAAAAAATTCCACTAAAACCTTTTACAGATAATTAGATCAGCTAAGTTTTATTGCTGTTTTGGAAATGCTTGGATAAGCCTTTTCTGAGAAAGGAAGCTGATGCGATCCTCAGAATTGGTGTCAACCCAGTTCAGGTTAAATACATTGAGGGTTAATCGAAGTCTGTCGGTTTCGTGATACGTGTTTTTTCTACCCTGACTCAAAACAAACTACTAGGACCTGAGGTGACTTTTTAAATACTTGATGCAATAATACTACTATGTTTTGGTTTTGTACAGGTGGTTTAGGAACATTTCATGCTTTGCTGAACTGTATCGTTCATGTTGTCATGTACACTTATTATGGAATCTGTTCTTTGGGACCAGCCTATCATAAATATTTGTGGTGGAAAAAATACATGACAACTATACAACTTGTGAGTAACTTTGATGTAAATACCTCTCAGAAAGCTGATTTTGGCTAACAGAGTAAATGCAATACATTTGTACTTTTAGTTATATTGATGTGTGTAGCTTGCAGTTGGTACAAGGTTTACTCATGTTTTAATTGAGTAAAACAAAAGTTGTGAGTTGCCCTCAGTTGTATACTTAAATCTGCTGACTTCAGCATTCACTATAATCACAGATTTAGACACGTGAGCTTTTCAGTTATGCAGTACTTGGTAAATGTATTTACAAAACTCATTGMCTGTATAAAAATGATTAGAATGTAATTTTACACCAAGAAAACATAATTAATGTACAGAATACACGTGATTACTAGTGAGGAAAGAGAAAAATAAGTATCTCTTCAGCATTTCATGTTCATTATTCCATAGAAAATGTTTGCATTTAGAGAATTTACCTCTCTCAGAGCATTAAAAAACACTCTTGCAGTAATTACATTAAGTGTTTTATCAGCATTACATCACTTTCAGAAGGTTACTGCTCTGGGTGCTTTTTCATACCTGGCTTTTTTAATAGCCGAATTTTCAAAATTCAGCTTGTGGCTAAACAATTAGTTTGGCCTGAGCAAGGATGCTGATGGAGGAGGGAAAGGAGCAGGGAGAACCAGCCATGGCTGCCTGCTTGAACCAGGTCTGGTGTTAATAGAATAGTACATCTAATCACGTGTAACTCTGAACAATTTAGCTTGAATATTTATCACTTAAAGTCTTTTTGTCTTGGCGGCACTACTAGTGGATTATTAACTTGGAGTCCGTATGGAGGGTTTTTTTTTTAAATCCTCCATTAAATTGTTTTTTGGGACCTGTGGACCTTTGTGTCACAGGCTAGTGTGCAAGGAAGGTGGGAATTCATGTTCACCAATCCTATAATGGTCACCTTTTTGTTTTTCTGGCTAATCTTTCTAAAAGAGCCTCCCATTTGTCACAGGTCAAACACTGTTCGTTCTTCTCTGAACTGGCCAGGACAGACTCTCGTTCTCCTAGCATGGGTTTCTCACTGCTACTTGTAATTCAGTTTGTCCCAGGGCTTCTCTTTCTTTACTCTGTGAAAATGTTTTTCAGTGGAGTAACATTTTGGGAGAGGGGCTCTCAAGGTGCATCTTGTCACTTTTAAAAAGCCTCCACCCAAACACGCTTTCTGTTTCTCTGTATGCAAGTTATGCTGAATCTTTTTAAACTTCTGTAGTAAGTTTGTCATTTATTTAAAAAGTATTTCTTTTCTTCACCTTTTTCCTCCAGGTCCAGTTTCTTATTATTACAGGCCATATAGGACAAATCTACATCATGGATGATTGTCCGTACCAGTATCCAATTTTCATGTTTATTATTTGGCTGTATGGCTCCACGTTTTTAGTCTTGTTTCTCCACTTCTGGTACCATGCTTACACGAAGGGACAAAGACTACCAAAGATGGCAAGGAATGGGATCAGCAAAGATCAGTGAAACAAACTCTTGTCTCTAAAAACAAAAAAGTGTATATGTCAAAGTGGAAACTTGCACTACTTGACAATCAAGATACTTAGGTGCACACACTACATGGTGTATATTTTGTATGTTTTCTTCCAAAACAGAATTTGTATTTTTACCGTAAGTTATTTGGGATTCAGAATTTGGAGGGTGGGGGGAACAGCGTGGATCTCTGAGGAGAGGGGAAAAAAAAAAAAAAAAAGGAAAAAAGGTGTTTTTTCAACAACTTGTTCATGTTTATCCTGTAAGAAATGAATGGATAGATGATGTCTATCTAGAAGATGCATGAAAATAAAGATATTCATTGGGAAAATTAAAATGTGTATGACAAGTACTGGGTACTTTGAACACTGAGAGGAAAAAATTACTTCACCTTAAATGTTATAAGTTGTTGAGACTGTCAGCTGCATTTTATTAAAAGAATGAATCTTCAATAAGTACTGTTTATAGAATCTAAAGCTTATCATTAATATAGTTAACACATAAACATTGTTACATGTGTTTACAAACTATATTACTTTAAAGAAAGGAATGTATGTTAATCTGTCAAGGTATGGTGTTTCATTTGAAGATCATAGATTTTTGGGTATACTTCTACCACGATAACTTAATTCATTTCATGTTCTGCTCACTCAACCATTATTCTAAATGTCRGAAACCTACTAATTTGAGGATTATCCGAACTGTCTTTTAGTGTAATGATCAAAACAACTTACTGATTTGTTCACCAAAGTAGCCTAATATACTTATTATTCAATGTATCTATACGAATATATTTTGATATTGGTAGCCTAGGCTGTTTAGCGGGGGAAAAAATCTTGTAATTCAATAGCCAAAAATCTTAGTCCTCAAATAAATTTTAAAAAAATTTTGATTGAAGCCTAAGTGTCACCGAGCATGATTGTACTGCTCTATTTTCTTCCGTTTCCATTATCTATTGAAATACATGCCTAGAAAGATTTTTCCGTTGTTTTTTTCATGATTATTATTGTTTGTTTTTAACAACTCAGGGTTAAAGTTTCTCCATTAATAGCACCGGTCACCTTGTTCGGAACTAGGCGAAAAGATATGTGCCATTCTCTGAGCTGCTGAGAGTGGGGCAGGCAGTGGTGACAAGGCATGACTCCAGTCCGTCTAGAATGAACTAGTATGTTGTTTTCTATGCTTAGGCAGATTGTTAGTAACACGTGTAGAAATCAAAGGACCTAGCTACTTGCATGCTAAAGTTGCATTTGTACTGTATGAGTTTACTAAGGAATTGGTGCATGCAGCAGATATATATAAACTCCTATAAATGAGGAGTTACAGGTGTTTAAATTAACGTTACCTTTAAAAGTACTGGKTTTTATTATGTTCACTACTAACAGAAAATAAGCTTGCAGTATTTGCTTTGTGCTTGATCTATCTGTGGGATTTTTCAAATACCCAAAACTTTGGGGCAGGTTTTAATTGCCTCCCTGTTGTACAATTCCAAGAAAGTAAGTTTTGTTACCTGAATACTTTTATGGGAATACTGACATTTATGGTGCATTGTTAATGCTAAAAGAATTTAAACTTTATCTTGGACATGAGTTGCAAATGATTTCTTATGAGATTACATACAAGTCATCTTTATGAAACAAATTTTTTAAAAAATTATATTTTATCTTTCCACTATTTAATCCCTGTAGCTATCAACTGTCATGGCAGATTGAAATTAGATCCCAGAAAGGATGGCTTGAGATGTGTATTGCAATCCCTAATTTTAGATGCTTGATCCTGGAATCCTCAGTGCTGAGTGCACACAGAGAGGTGCTTTAGCACGAAATACAAGACAGCCGAGGTGCTGATCAGGGGCCATACATGTTTTCAGTGGGAAATGCAATCACTGACTCTTAAGTCTCAAATCCTGCCAGCCTCCAGCCTGTGTGCATGGCTTCCAAAGTAAGGCGTCATCTCCTAAGGACAGAGACCTATTGCTGTTTTTTTTCAAACAGGTGGGAAGGATTTGTCTCTGATTTATTTTTAAAGTTTGAATGGTGCCTATTTTTTATATAATAATTTATTAACTAAGTACTGATGAAGAAAATGGGACAATTTGGTTCAGTCTGAGGGTTCAAATGTGTTTGGGAAATGCAGGCCTCTCGGGGAAAGGCTAATAGCTAGTCTCTACTGTAAGCTAGATGATACTACCCTCTGCTTCTTTTGGAAGGAAGTAGACATTACTCTGTAGTCTTGCAGATGACTCCTATTTTGGTAGCAGAAGTCCTAGTTCTGGTCTCCGATTTTGCAATTATTCCCCTCTTTCCCCCCCACCCCCCAATATGCATGGAGGACTGCATCCTGCAGCTGGGTGTGAGGAGCCAGATACTTGTTTGTTGGTTTGGGATCTAGRTCTGCAACTGATTCTTCAAACTCACTTGGGCTTAAGTAGGAGCTGAGAGTTACAGTGAATGTTTACTGATAATGAGGGGAATTGGGTTGAAATTTTGTATTAGATTTAGTGGAGGAGAAACACTAGTACTAGCAGCTATTCCTCTGCTAAGAAATAGAGTTGATTTTTTTTTCCTTTTTTTTTTTTTTTTTTGTAAATTAATGAAAAGGCTGTATTGCCTTTATCAAGGTGGCACTTCACCAACCACTATTTCATTGACATGGTTTGACTGTTTCCCAAACCTAAGCCTGGGCCGCTGTCCTGAACCGCTTACTGGGGGAAGCAGTACGAACGCCACCACGTAGTTAACGTTCCTTTTAAGAATTAAGTAATGTATCTCYTGCGAAGCCAAAACTCCCACTGAGTTGAGACTGCCCTGGAGGAGACGTTCCTGCTCTGCCTGCCCGGGAGGACTCGAGTTTCTCCTCCGGTGCTCCGGGCGGGTAGCCCGCCCCGCCCAGCGGCGTTGTTTCGGCCCCCTGCCCGGCGCCCCCCGCCCCGGCCGAGCAGCGCGGGCACGCGTGGACGCCTGTCAGAGGGACCGCCCGTGCGGCAGAGGCAACCGAGCCCCGGGAAGGGCAGAGGAGGAGCGGCGGGGGGGTCGGGGGCGCGGGGACCTCCGCTCCCCCCCCCGCCGGGTGGGGGTGGGGCCGGCGGCGCGGCGGCGGCGAGACGGTTCCGGCCCTCCGCACGGCCTGCCACGGGGGCGGGGCGGGCCAGCGGCGCCTCCCGCCAATCAAGAGCGGTGCAGGCCCGTGACGTGMCGCCGCCGCCACCCAATAGGCGAAGGCGGCGCCTTTCGGGCCCGGATTCAAACGGTCGGCGGACGCGGCGCGTGCGGCAGCCGGTTTCCGTGGAGACGGCGAGGCCCGGCCGCGCCCATGGAGCCGAGGCTCGTCGGTCCCGGGCCCTACCGCGCCACCCGGCTGGTGAGTGCTCCCCTGGGCTGGGGTACCCCGTCCCCCCTCCGCCTTTGTCCCCCGTGTAGCCTTACCTTGTYCGGGTGGGGTCTCCCTGCCCGACGGCGGCTCTCTAGAGCCTCCTGGGTACCGGGTGGCTGCCCTGAGGCAGTCCGGCCGCCTGGGCCTGCCCCTGAGGGTCGAGCGCCGCCAGCTCGGGCGGGCACTGGGTCTGTCCCAAGTAGGTGGTCCCCGGCCGGGACCCGGCGGGGCGGTCTTTATCCGCCGTCTGGGTGTTGGTGCTCCCCACGATGTCTGTGTGGGGCGGCTGGACCCGTGCGCCCCGCGGGACTTGGGCGGCGGCAGAGCCCGGCAGAGCGAAGCTTTAGTCCAGCCTTTTGTCGGGTTAAAAGCCAAGGGGAGGTTAAGGCTCTATCCGTAGAGCCGTAYGTAGTATGGGGCTCTAGATCTTTCAGCTTCCTAAATCTGGTGTTTGTCCTCAGATCTCAGCTGTCTAAATCCTAGTTTTAGATTTTAGTGTGCTTGTAAATGCAGATGATCAAAAAAAGTACGTAGTTCTGTGTTGAGATCTGTCTGCATTCTGACCTCCCTTTGTACAACTAAAATGCTTCTAGGAGAAGAGCTCTCATAACGGTTTGCTTTGTTCTTCTTCCCTAGTGGAACGAGATAATAGAACTTTTTCGTGCTGGGATGCCTTTACGGAAGCATCGGTGTCGCTTCAAAAGCTACGAGCGTTGCTTCAAAGCCTCGGAGGCAGTGGACTGTTTACATGAGTTGCTTGGCTCTAATCAAAACTTTGGCCCAGAAGTGACTCGCAATCAAACGGTTAAGCTGCTTAAAAAATTCCTGAAAAATCATGTTATTGAAGATATTAAAGGAAGATGGGGCAAAGAGGACTTTCAAGATGATGGCCATTTATATAGGTAAATCTGTATGGGGTGACTGAAAAATTTTGGCTTTTGGAAACAGGGAGTAATAACTCTTGTGTATTGGTCTTACAACTGTTTTTGTATAATGCCTCTGAAAAGGTGTTAATGTGTCTTCCCTCCCCCTTCCTTTTAAAGATTTTAYTTTCTTTAGTGATAGGCAACTGTTATGATTTAATGTTTGGCATGGTGTTTGGTGTTTGTTTTTTTTCTTGTTTGTTTTTAAAAAATATTTTTGAAGGGCACTTTTACTTGGTTACATTCTATGAATACTGACGGAAGCTTCTGCAGCTTTTACAAGGTAGAGAGTTCTGTTTGCTGTTGGTAGACATCAAGTTTGTCAGTGTTGGAAGAGTGCATATCAAGAAGACATTGATGGAAGTGAGGATGCCATTGGGCATCCAACTCCAGTTGTTCTTCCTCTCCCCTAGCCCCCTGACTATTTTGGATGCTGTTTCCACTCCTTCTGACAGAAGAGAAAGGCCTTCTGAATTTAAAAGTCATTCATGATATAGCCTTTTCCTATAATTCTTGGGCTGTAGATTGAAACTGTCTTAAAAGAGACAAAGTTTTATTTGCTCATCCTCAAAGATGCTTGCTTACTTATCCCTGTTTAGCCTCTCAGCTGGTTGCTTGTTAACAGAGGAAAAGGATTTTCTTTGTAATGAAAGCTTAGCATTACTGGAGGGGGTTCTTTGACCTCTTGTGACCTCAGTTAAGGTTTGAGTGTCCAGAAGTTGCGGGTTCTGAATTTGTACCATCTTGTAGTGTCCTGTTCAGTGAAAAAGTAGTGTAAAAATGACCTTGACCTTAAGTATGGATCTGTAACTTACRTTGTGGTGAGCCTTCTTTTGAGGAAATGGGAGCTATCTTCATGCAGAGCAATAGGGAAAATAGGTCAGCAATAATGCTGTGTTTCTACTTATTATATATATTATAATATACTTAAAGAAATTTTATGTATTTTTTTTTTAATGATTTCTTAATATTGTCTTTGGAAAAATGTATGTAATACTGAATTTCCATTTGATGCAGATGAAGTAAATTTTTCATTTTGCTCTGTGATCTCAACTAGTTTGTTTGTAGAGTGTGCCTAAGATCTTTTGCTGTCTAGTCTGTACAGCTATGCTGTAAGTGCAGTTGTTCTTTACTCTTCTAATTTTATTTATTAACTTGGAATACTTTAAAAGTAAGAGGTGTGTACGATGTAATTCTTTTACTTTGTCATAAGCAAACTTGGACCAAGATACTTTCTTATAAAAGAACCGTGATTCATGTTAAACTTGTTCCAGTGCAGTTCAGTTGTTTTACAGTCAGATTGGGTCAGATTTGTATTTAATTCCAGTAACAAATTAGCACTGATTCAGCAACTTTTTTATGATACTGCATGACATCTTTCAGTAAAAGTGGTAGCTGGTTTTCAGCCTGCCTTCTGAAGCAAATGACGCAATGCTACAGCTTCCCTGCCAAACAAGTTAAATATTCAAACCAGATTCAATCAACTTCAGTAAAAGAAATTTTAAATAATTTGGGGGGAATAAAAAAAGAATGTTCTCTCCAAACTTAGTTCCGTGAATGGGAAATTCCTTGTAACAATTGATCAAGGAAAATGTTAAATTTTAGAATTTGGGACTCAAATTCAAAGGACTCAGTGGATCAAAGGACTTGTATCTGAAGATATTTTGAGAAGCTCACTGAAGAAAGTCTGTTGCTAAGTATACCAAACCAGTATATGTCTCTGCAGTCTGTCAGCTGAAAATGACCGAAGGCTGGGAAAGCGTGCTGAGGAAGTRTTATGTATGCTTGCCTTGTTCTTAAATTCTTCTCTGGCCATCTGCTTATGGCTGCTATAGAAGGCAAGATACTGGGATAGTTACCTAGTCATTGACTAGTTCAGGTTGGAAAACAGGCATGGAAGACAAGAAGAGCTGCAGAGGATCTTAGGTCTTGACTTCGGCCTGGAGAAGGTTAAATGTAAAGAAGTGATGTGGAGTGGGCATTCTACTTGTTTAAAACAGAGTTAGAAAAGCACTGAGGTGCTGGTACAGCACATCATGGTACGTGTGTTATTGGTTTGGTATGTTCCTAGCCCAGTCCTGCTCTGTCTATTCTTCTTAGGACAGCACTACCTGCATGTTTTTTTTCCGCTGGTGCCATAGGTGTTAAGTACTTTGTCTCCTTTCTTTCTGAGCATTGACTCTATCAAAAGATTAAATACGGATTTTGGTAACAGCTGTTATTATGCTCTCTCTCTTTGGTTTGGGTTTGTCGTGTTTGTGTGGTTGTGGTTGGTTTGTTTGTTTGTTTTGCATTGGCATCGTGACACATTCAAATTATTTTGTTTTTTCCTTCTATGTATTTTCAGCCATGACTTTCCTGAGCTGCAGGCTGTGGGAAGCTGCAGGCTGCAGAAGTCGGTTGGGTGAAATATTTCCGTGCTTTTCATTTCCTATGTGCTCTGCCTAATGATCTGCTGTTGGACAAGAGAGCCCTTTTGTTATAGCTATATTAATGATGTTCTTCCTCCACCTCCCATTCAAAAGATAACTAAGTTATTAATTGAACAGTTTTTTTACTAAACTGCATACCTTTCACGCATCTTGAATCGGAGCCAGCTTCTTCCCACTGGSCTTGGTACATATGTAAACTATGTATGCTATGGTTTTGGTGTTTGGCTTTAAGTATTAAAAATTAAGTATTAAAACGTGCTTTTCTCTTGTTTATGGAGCTAAGTAGSGGCTTTCCAGCCCACCTTTATTCGTGTATTTAATGTCCTGGCAGCTCCCTCTGGTGGACTTTCCTAATGTTACGTTGTGAATACGTTTCTCACTGTGTAGATATGGGTAGCAGCACAAGTCACTTTTAATCCCACTGACAGTGCTTACTCTGGAAACCTTGATATGCTTCATACCTTTTCTATAAATTCCTGTGTTAATTTACTGTAACTGTACACTGTGGTGCACAGTTGTGTCATTCATTAACTTTGCACATAAGTGTAGTTGTCTGCTCTTGTTCACTCCACAGAGTATGCAAAAGAGATGTTGATTTGCCTGAGAGTATTGGGCAAATATTATATGTGAAAGTGAGTACTAGTGTGGCTTCTAAAAATAGCAAAGACTGTCTGTGTGTCCTGAATTACTGGCTTAGTGTAGTCTACRCTAAAGGAGACGTTATAGTTTTGGAAGCTGTCACGCTTTATATTTTTTTGGAATCTAAGCAGTTGTATTAAAAGCAAAAGGGTTAGTACTCTTGCATTGCTGGTAAACTTCTGGAAATTCAGATGCGGTACTTGTTATACCATTGATACCAATGTTAGTTGACCCTGTTCTCTATCCGCTGCCCTGGACACAAACTGGTATCTCTATTTCCTCCTTGTAAAAGCTCCTAAAACTAGTGTTGCTGGCTGTAAACCATGCTAATCTTGACATGTCAGTCTTCAAATGCTCCTCAGTTGCTAGATTTAGGTAACATTATTTTGTTCATCATAAAATCAGAGGCTTTTCATTGTTCATCCAAAAACTTGGCTCTATTTAGATCTTGCTGTAATGCTACCTGAAAAAGGGAAATGCACCTCCTTTTTCTGCTTGTAAGAACTCATTCATTTACTGCTTGGTTGAGAATCAGGGCAGCAAATGACATAAAGACAAAAATTGTTGAAGAACTGGAGGGGAAACAGGGAACTGTTGAAAATACTGTAAGGCAAAGGGAAAAAAAGGCTGCAGATGTTTTAACATTAAACTCCAAGAAATAACGAATAGCTGAAAAATAGTTGAGAACACTCAACAGCTGAACATCTGCAATGTAATCTGGGTTACTTTTAAAAGGCAGAGTAAGTCTTGCAGGATTAGTGCAATATGCTTATTGCTTCTCCTCAGTGTTTGTCCAAAGGAAGTGATATCTCCCTGGGTTGCAGATATTCTGTTGAAGAGAGTTGTGGAGTATGCCAAATGGACTCAGTGTGCGTGGTCAAAATCATAACGTGTTTAACCCATACAGTATAACACTACTGGACTAACAAAACTGCAATACAAAACTAATTYAAAAGCTAATTAAATATTGGAACTGCCTTGAGAGGATGGGGTGAAATTTTAGAGAAAACTTGTGATTTTCATGAGCATGAGAATCTTTCTGGTAGGATATAAATGCATGCTATCCAGCGGTGTACAAGCTCTTGTTGCATGGTCACAGACATAACCGTTTTTTACATTCTGATTAAAAGAGTGAGTGAGGCTGAAGCAATTTCTTGAACCATCAGGAATCTCAGCATCTAAAACGTAGGGGTGCCGTTAAACCAGATCTGATCTGGACCAGTCTGATGATATGTTGCCATCAAACTGATTTGTCTTTCTGATGTGCTGCCATTAATTCCTTTGTACATGCTGTGACCTAGGCTTGGCAGTAATTTAATTCTGGAGATGTGACTGAGCTGAATGTGATCTGGGATAGTTTGTTTTCCTTGTCTGCAAGGACTAGCTTAGGGTCTATTTCTGCTAATTTCTTCAAGGCACTTCTTGAAATGCCTTAAAAAGTGAATGAGTTTCCTGCACAACCAGCTGGAAAAAGACTCCAGAAAAGGAGGATATGATCTTTGCATAGAAGACATGTAAACACGGAAGAACATGGTAATGTGGACAAAACTTTCTGTGGTCACTTGCGCGCACACTTATTAAACCCAAGCATTAGTCATGTGACTTAGTTATGTAGCTTTGCTTTAGGAGATGCATGCTTGCACTGCCCTTGACATGGGGAAAAATCTTCCCACAGCTTTCTCAGCAGAATCGACATCTTCTGGGGAAGACCCGAGTCGATTGTCTATGTATAGGTAGCTAGTGCTATTTGAGATGCACTGGGATATCAGACATTCACCCAAGGATCAGCTATGTCATGGGAGGTACAAAGGACCTGAACTGTTCTGGAACAGCAGATGGAGGCCAAACAAGAAGACACCTTAGGTTCTTTTATGTGTCACTCAACACTGGTCTTCAGGCAACTAAGTTGCACTGTGAATTCCCAAGGCATTGGGTGTATTTTTGCATGTGAAGGCCTACTACAGTTTTGCATTTGTAGGTATGGAATAGGGTGGAGTTCACATGCATTAAAATATTCTCTAATTGTAGATTTCCTCCTTCYTCACCGCTGAAGCCATATCCAAAGAAACCTTCATGTGGAAAGGAAGTAATTAAATTTCCAGACTGGAATGAACCGAAGGCTGGCACTTCCCAAGAACACATCCCAGTAAAATCAGTCACAATGGTAAGATATCCAGTTTTCATTTCCCCAGACGTAAGCATCTTTGGAAAGCAAAACTGAACTAATGATGTCTTTGTTGTGGCACAAAATACTTGGTTGTAAAATTAAATACAAAATACTTTTATTTTAAACTTATGTGAAGTTGTTCTTAATGATTTGCTGGGGTTGTTGGCTTTGAGTGTTCTTTCTGCCACAGATTATGATGTCCTGAGCATCCTAAGTTCAGCATAGCTGTATTTGCCATTATGCTTTCATTCCAGTTTGCTCAAATTCCAATACGGCATTTRTTATAGTACAAGACAAAACAGTTACTTTACTGTCACTTACACTGTAACTCTTATTCAGACACTTCATGTAGCAGAATATATAGAATATTACTCCYTTCCTAGCTGCTATGAGATTAGTGAGATGAGACGAGATAGTGATTCAGTTTCCTTTTTTMTAAGGAATATGTTGTGGCTAAGGAGAAGTGGTCCTGGTTTCACTGTTACCCTTTGTAAGCTTGGAGAATCATCCTGCCCCGTACTTACCTGGATCGATCCAGCCTTTGTAAAGTTGTTGAAAAAACTGTTGCTTTTATTAGTAAACCAAAATTATATCAACTCTTGCCACCCRGACGTCTTAAAAGCCTAGGCTTCTGAAGTTATGTATATTCTAAACCCTTCCTCCAGTCTATCTTGTTTRCATGTGAGTGTTTTCATATTTTGTGAACTCTTGGGACTTCTTTGATAAGTTTGGCCTTTTTATTAATGCTCATCACTGCAGGACACTAGCCTTGGATTTCTTGGTGATCAATAGTCTATTTGGAAAAGTAGCTCCTACCATTTTGCTGGACATCTAGAGRGTCCTGAATGAATGGTTATTCCACATTTGTAATCCAATTACTCATATGCAGATGGAGTGCACCTTTCATGTGCAGCAGGCTTCTGAAGAGGAAAAAGTATGGTTCTTAGAACTTCAATAGTAGGTAGAAGATTAAGAGGGAAGAAAGAAAAGATAGTGCCGAAGACAAGTAAAGAAAAGTATTTTAGTTACTGAGCAAGTATCTGCTGCAGTTCTAACATGTTACAGCCTCCAACTGTCTGCTCTAAATTTCTATCCAAGCATCCTGGCGTGATAAGAGTTAGCAAAAGACTGTCTATATACATCTGATTCAGATGTGACAGCATACAGTCTGGCATAGCTCAAAATCTTTCATGGGCAGTTTTGGTTAATACAGTGGACCGTAAGTTGAAGTAACTGAGGCACAGGAAKAAACTTCTTTCTGCTGGCTCTTTTATAGAAAGGTGTAGCTTCTCACTGGAGTGGTGAARCCAACAGGTAGCTGAAAGTAGTGGCACCTTAAATTGCTCCAGCATCAATCAGAGCATTTACTGGTTTTGTGTGGATTGATGGGCATGGGTCTGTGTAATGAAATACTGATGTGGAAGACCAGATACTAATTTCAGAGAGTGCTATTTGTTTCAAACTAGCTCTAGTCTAGTGTCATGGAATGACAGATGATTAGCGCTTGGAGTAATTAAGTGCATTCCTGGAGTGCATTTTGTGGTTCGGTTGTGATCACAAGGAATACTGTTAATGTGCTTTAGGACTGCTCTGTGGTGTAAATTAAAGAACTGGGAATGATTAGGAGTTTTGCCTTCAAAAGTACCGTGCTGAAACAAACTGTATTCTATGTCCACCCATTGACACGTTGATGACAAACTTCAAGCATCGAGCTTGGATGTGAAGGTTGAGTAAAGGATAGTAGTCTCCTGCATTCTCTGCTTTACTTTATTCTGTTATAATGGTGGACTAGATCCGATGGGTGTCTTCAGCTGTAGGTATTTGCTTTTACTTTCTTCRTGTACAGAACCTGCTAATGAACTTAATGTTTAGTTATGATCCAYATATGCTGAAGAAGGATGAATATCAGTGTTTGATACCTCATCTAATAATTTTCCCATAGTTTTTCCACAAGCAGATGTTTAATCTTAGAGTGGTAGTTGAAAACAAGTGAGTTGAACTGATTTTAATCATGGAGAGGACCTGAACACAGGACTCCTGAACTTTAATGACTATACTGACACACTAATTTTTCAGCTTTGGACAAGTTACACAACTGAGAAAAGATGCTGCACGTCTGTGAATGCTAAACACTCACTTGCATCCTGGAGACTTTACTGGAATTTAGGAGTATTTAAAATACTTGTAATAGGGAGCATGCTGTACTATAAATGTATTATACTGTTTAATACTTGAAAAGTCACTAGTTAATGAGGAATGTTTTTTCTGATTTCAGAACTCTGAGATGTGGTACAAGCGGCACAGCATAGCTATAGGGGAAGTACCGGCATGCAAACTTGTGTTCCGCAGAGAGCTAACACAAACAAATATAGAAGAGATATGGAAATCCATGACTTTGTCACGGTGAGTATACTTGTGAGTCATTTGCTGTTAGAGTAAAACTGTGTAGTAGGTAACAGTCTTGTCTGTCTTCTCTGGCAATGCTTGTAATTTCACCTACTCACCTTCCATCACTGCCATCAAAGACATAGTGGCCAGACTAACTATACSGTTTGTTATTTGACTAACAAATTCAGCAAATAAAGTTTGCAAAGAAACTTTATTGTGCTAAATACATTTTGACTTTTTCCTGTTGTGTTATACAAGTCCTTTTGTTGTGTGAGCTTTGTCTTGTTTAATCACTTTTTTCCGCAGTCTGTCTCTTTTTTTTCTTGTTGCTATGAAATAGAAGAACTTCTGTAGAATTATGATACCATGAAACCTTTCGATGAAAGTACAGTACTTTGTATGAGATAAGAAATGGAGTAGCTAATTAGTAGCTAATTAGTAGAGTGCAGRAGGCTTTGAGATTCAGATATTCTTTACTATTTCCAAAAGGAATATCCTATGCAGAGTTAAAGGCATTCTTTAGACTATTTATGCAGGAGAAAAAAAATAATACACATTAGCTGTTTTTACAACACAGTTGAGGCCTTACTAATGATTACTTTCATCTAAACCTAGCACATTATCTCCATGTAGCAAACTTGATGCTGAGGCGAGCAGCTCCAGTGCCAGCATGATCTGCAGCAGAGYGCTCTACCGTGGTGTACAGGGGGATTTCCTCAACCGGGGAAACCTCAGGGGAGTGGAGAGACCCACTGCCGGGAGCCCGCAGCTCATGTGGCAGTGGCTGAGGAGACCTTGGTGGGGCCAGGAGCAACGGCGGCCAAGCCCCACCCCCCCCAAGTATAAAAGAAGCCCCTATGGATCGCTACCGATCAGGAGCGCCGACAAGGGTGGGCAAACAGGGTGTGGTGTGGCAGTTTGTGTGGAAGGGCAATCAAGAGAGACTTCAGGGCCTTGGGACGGCTGGTTAAAGGATCAGAAGCACAAGTAGTGTCTCCTATATTCTTCCAGTTGCAGGCAATGATAAGGGAAGAAACAGGAAGATCCAGCAGATCAATACCTGGCTCCGAGACTGGTGTCACCAGCAGAATTTTGGGTTTTTTGATCACGAGTCAGTCTACAAGACACCAGGCCTGCTGGTGACAGATAGGGTATACCTGTCTCAAAGAGGGAAAAGGATTTTTGCGCAAGAGTTAGCAGGGCTCATTGAAAGAGCTTTAAACTAGATTTGAAGGGGGAAAGGGATAAAACCAGGCTCTCTAGGGCTAAGCCTGGGGGTGGCAGGCCAATGTTTGAGGGACGGTGTGCTAGCAAGGTCCTTCAGTCTGCTCCATAATGTGCTGAGTATACTGGAGTACATTTGAAATGTCTTTACACTAATGCACGCAGCATGAGGAATAAGCAAGAGGAGCTAGAAGCTTTTTTGGCCCTGTCCGAGAGCTATGACATCGTTGGCATAAGTGAAACCTGGTAGGATATGTCCTGTGACTGGGGTGCCATGATGGATGGTTATAGGCTCTTCAGGAGGGAGAGGCAGGGTGGGGGAGTGGCACTGTGTGTAAGGGAGGGGTTGGATTGTATGGTGCTTACAGTTGGCGACAACACGGTTGAGGGCCTCTGGGTAAGGATGAAGGGGAAAGCAAGTGAAGTGGGTGTTGTTGTGGGAGTCTACTATTGACCACACAGCCGGGATGATGACACTGATGAATTATTCTACAAGGAATTAAGGGACGTCTCTACATCAACTGCCCTTGTCCTTTATGTGTGATTTTRATTTCCCAGACACCAACTGGGAATATCATACAAAGAGGTCCAGGAAATTTCTGTAGCATGTTGAAGATTAATTCTTGGTGCAGGTACTAAGGGAGCCAACTAGGAAAGGTGCCCTTCTAGATTTTTTTGTTTGTAAACAGAGAGGGACTTGTGGGCAAAGTGGTGATTGGTGGCTGTCTTGGTCACAGTAACCACAAAGTAGCTGAATTTCAAATTGTTGGTGATAGGAGAAAAACTGCCAGCAAAACRTYGACCCTGGATATGGGGAGAGCAGACTTCAGGCTGCTGAAGGAGCTAGTTAGTAAGGTCCCCTGGCAATCTGCTTTTGAAGCTATTGGGGTCCATGAATGCTGGTCACTTTTTAAGAGCCATCTCTTAAGAGTGCAGGAGCAGGCAATTCCAAAGTGTTGGAAGTCAAGCAAGCGGACAGAAGGCTGGCTTGGCTAGGTAGAGATCTTCTTCTATACCTTAGGTGGAAAAGGAAAGTGTACGGACATYGGAAGCAAGGACAGGCAACATGAGAGGACTACAGAGATGCTGTTCACCACTGTAGGGATAAAATTCATGTGGCCAAACACAATTGGAGTTCAAGCTGGCCAGCACTGTGAAGGACAACAAAAAAGTCTTTTTAAAATAYGTTAATAGCAAAAGGAGAATCAGAGATAACATTGGTCTATTGCTTGCTGAAGTCAGTCACCTCACAAATAGGGATGTAGACAAAATGGAGACATTTAATGCCKCCTTTGCCTCTGTTTTAAACACCGATGATGGGCCCTGGGGCCCCTGGAGCCCTGTGTTGGAAGACCGTGACTGGGGGGATGATAAACTCCCAGCTGACCCTGAACTTGTTCGATACTTGCTGCTCCAACTGGATGCACATAAATCTATGGGGCCTGAAGGGATTCATCCCAGGGTACTGAAAGAGCTGGCCGATGTCATTGCGGGACCTCTTCTCCATTATTTTCCAATGATCTTGGGAGTCTGAAGAGGTCCCAGTCGACTGGAAGCTGGCAAATGTTGTCCCAATTTTCAAGAAGTGTAAGAAGGAAGACCTTGGCAATTACAGGCCTGTCGGTCTCACTTTAGTGCCTGGTAAAATTATGGAAAAGGTTATTCTGGGAGTTATTGAAAAACACTTGAGAGACAATGCAGTCATTTGTCATAGACAGCACAGGTTCACAAGGGGAAAGTCCTGCTTAACCAACTTAATTTCCTTTTATGACAAGGTCACCCATCTAGTTGACCAAGGGAAGCCGGTAGATGTGGTGGTTTTGGATTTTAGCAAAGCTTTTGACACTGTCTCTCACAGTATCCTTTTAGATAAACTGTCCGGCACACAGCTAGAAAAGTCCATAATACTTCGGGTGAGCAGTTGGCTGATGCATCAGGCTCAAAGGGTTATAGTAAATGGGGTTACATCAGGCTGTCAGCCAGTCATCAGTGGGCTTTCCCAGGGCTCAATTTTAGGGCCAGTGCTCTTAAATGTTTTTATAAATGATCTGGACACAGGAATCGAATGTACATTAAGTAAGTTTGCTGACGATACTAAATTAGGAGGAGCTGTGGACACCCTCAAGGGTAGARAGGCCTTACAGATTGATCTGGATAGACTAGAGAGCTGGGCAATCACCAACTGTATGAAATGTGGCAAGAGCAAGTGYCGGATTCTTCACCTGGGATGGGGTAATCCTGGTTATATGTACAAATTGGGGGACGAGAGGCTGGAGAGCAGCCCCGCAGAAAAAGATCTGGGGGTCTGGCTTGATGGCAAGTTGAATATGAGTCAACAGTGTGCCCTGGCAGCCAAAAGGGCCAACCATGTCCTGGGGTGCATCAAGCACAGCATAGCCAGCCAGTCAAGGGCGGTGATTGTCCCACTCTGCACTGCACTGGTGTGGCCCACCTCAAGTACTGTGCGTGGTTTTRGGCGMCTCAATATGAGAAAGACATCAAACTATTAGAATGTGTCCAGAGGAGGGTGACCAAGATGATGAAAGGTCTCGAGGACAAGACTTAGGAGGAGCGGCTGAGGTCACTTGATTTGTTCAGCTTGGAGAAGGGGAGGCTGAGGGGTGACCTCATCGCAGCCTACAGCTTCCTCATGGGGGGAGTGGAGGGGGAGGTGCTGATCTCTCTCTGGTGACCAGCGATAGGACACAAGCAAATCGAATGAAGCTGCTGTGATGACTTCCCTGGGGAGCCTGTCCCAGTGACTGACCATCCCTTCAGTAAAGAATCTTTTCCTAATGTCCTAATGTCCAGCCTAAACTTCCCCTGATGAGTTCAAGGAGCATCTGGAGGACGCTCTGGGTCAAATGGTTTAGTTTTAGGTAGTCTTGCGAGGAGCAGGAGACGATGATCCTTATGAGTCCCTTCCAACTTGAGACTTTCTACGAAATGGAGAGCTCTTTYTCAGAATTTTATCTATCCTAATACTACGTTTGCCTTTTTCAGATTGGATGATATATGAGCTATGTGCTTATGTATTTTTACAGATTACAGAAGGTCTTGGGTTTGGATTCTCTGGATGAAGTGTTAGACACAAAGCTTGTGAATTCAAAGCATATAGTCCAAAATGCATACAATGTCAATAAGCAAGGCATTGTCACTTTAGAAGACAGATCAAGTGAGTATTTTAGAAGTTTTCATTTAACTTTTTTATATTGTAGTTTACTAGTATAAAAAAATATTAGCTCTAATCTATATTAACTTGTAGCATCTTTATACTTGTATGACTACATCTATATTAGAGTTTTTACAAAGTATGCCGTTGTTGTCCTCTGACATCCCAATCGTAAGAATCAGTGTTTATTGCCTCTCTTAAACATATTCCTGCTTTACCAGAGTTGAAAGATGAAGGTGAAAGAGCAGCAACTTTTCATTTATGAAGACAGGGATATTATTCGCTTCAATCTGGCTTTGTCAGCCCAGCCCTTCACTGCCTGAACCGGAGCGTCTACACGAGGGAGACGTGTATCAAAAATTGGGAAAGAATCAAAATGTACACTGAGAGATGCTTAAAAATTCTCAGTTTTGAGTTTTCAGTCAATCTGTTTTAGTACCGAGTTTAAAACTGCTTTGCAGATCAGGGAGAAAGTAAAGCATCTTTGCTGCTGTAATATGTCACTTACAATATTATTGCYACCATGTTTTCCACAAGATTTGTAAAGAAGTGAAATATGAGTTTGGAACCTGGTTTGGTTTGTGAATGAAACCTCCTCAAGAGCGTATACATGTTCACTTTGAAGACAGTTGGAGCACCTCAAGATATTAACTTCCTCSTTGCAGAAATGACAAAACTGAATGTATGAGTGCTTTTCATCATCTTCAGTGCAAAGTAAACACTTCACTGTAATGCACTAGTGAAGGTGTAGCTTGAACTAGTTTGGCTGATTTTTGCAGGACAGGTTAAGGATTTGTGATGTGATCCATTTTGCTGATTGAGTTGTAAGAGCAGTAGGAATAACTGGTTGATATTGAGTATTGGAGGTACTAAAGTATAGTTGCAATTCAAGCTAGATCCTATATTAAGGTATAGCCTGTCTTTGCARTCAGTTGATCTACTATATAGGAAGAACTTCTTAGTTTTCAGCTTCGCTTTTATCTTACAGTTTAACATTTTTCTTAGTTTTTTTTCTCCTTTTAATTTCTGTCTGTTTCTCCCCTATGCAGAGGAACTACCTCACTGGATATTATCAGCAATGAAATGTCTAGCAAATTGTAAGTAAATTCTGGGGGGGGAGGGTAGGGAACAACCCACCCCCTTAAAAATCAATTGAACTGACTGTGCCTTTACCACTTTATCAAATCCTATTTATATTCACAGTCAATATTTTTTCTGATCATTGCCTTAAACAAAGTTGGAACAGATCAGCTAGCATATATTCTCCTGCCAGTGTAGCTTATTTCAATGAAACATATAAAGGTTTAACTATTCTATTCATATTTTTCCTCTACTATGTGTTTTCACTAGACCTACTGGAAATAGATCAATTCAATAGATCAACACAATTTCACTTATATTTTGAAAAATTAGTCTAAGTTTTGTTGTGTTTTGTTTGGTTGGTTTTTTTTTTTCCTACTTGACATTGCAATGTTATTGGCGGGAATAGCAAATAGTGATCTCGTTGGAGGCTGCAAACTAATTTTTTTTTTTTTTTTTTTTGGTAGGGCCCAGCTCTTCAGATTTGAAGCAGCCTACATACTCAGGATTTGAAAGAGATGTCTTCAAAACTATAGTGGACTACTTTGGCCAGATGAAGGAACCTCTTCTCACATTTCATTTTTTTGATGTTTTTGTTAGTGTGTTAGGTAATTAGTTTGAAAAAATTATTATTTTGAATTAACTTCCTGGAATTAATTTACCATACCCCAATAGTATCACAGCTCATTTCTTTAGGACCTGTCCTGTCCATTCTACATAGAGAACAGTTTAATATTTAAATTTATTTCATATCACAAGGCAGTTTTATTCTTGTGATCACATTAGTTCAAAAGTCTTCCATTGCTTGTCTTTATTTTAAAGGCCTCTGTTCATTGCTTAGCACTGCCACACCTAATAGATGGATTTTGTCAGATTTTTTCTTTTTTTACAAATGCCTAAGCGTCTTAAAAACTCACTAAGCTTTTAGAAATTGCTTGACTGAAGTCTAAATTAAAAAGGATTAGGGCTATAAGGACCGTTTTTAACCCTGGCAATATGACATCTGAAGGAAATTGAAATCCTTCATTTCTTAAACTTAGAATAGACATTAACTAATCTAGTGCTTTAAAGAAACAATAGTTTCATTATTAACTATAACTTTTTGAGGGTTCACACTATATCAAATTCACCTATTCTGTAGCTATAGATGGCCCATTGAAAGACAGTAAATGTGAAAATATTTGATTACATTTTATGGTTACATTTCAGAAAAGAACAACTGAGTTGAAAAGTAAGCATGCTTTGTAGCATGTCACTTTTCTGAGCTTCTTTAAGTGGGAGCAACATTGCTTTTAATAAACTATTGAGATGAAAAAGGAATTCAGAATAACACTTTTATTTCTGGAATTCAGTATTTTTATCATTTGTTAGTTGACAATCTGAACATAGTTCCTTTTCTGACTTCTTAGACAACAGATATTCTTGATAATATCTTTAAAAATTCTTCCTCTCCTTTCTCACTCTCTTTCTGTTTGCTTTTCCATTGTACTTCACATCTTTCAGATTTTAAGAGTTTTATTTTGCAGTATTTCACAGATGTAAAAATGAGAAGAAAGAATTCATACCAATGTTTATGTGGAAAGGAAATCATGCAGTGTTTCAAAAAAAGTCGAAAAATCATGTTGTGGTCCCTTTCACAAAAAAATTAGGTGTTAGTATGGAATCATTCCTTACTAACAAAAATAGATTTACACAAAAAAAATCATGGGAATATAGGCTTTCAAGATCTACTTGGTTTGTTTTCCGTCTTCATACTTATACAATTTACTTTAAATTAGTGGCAGTATATGTTTGAAAATGTCATGTTTCTGTAGAAGTCTTGCCTAAACAGCCTCCTCCAGACACCTAACACAGATATTTGAATGGCTAAAAAGCTGCATTTGGCCTTAGTGGATGATCTGGGATACCCAAGTTAGGCACCCTCACTGACTGGGGCATGGGTTTGGGCCAGATGATCTCCAGGTGTCTTTTCCACTTTTTTTATAATTCAAGACTATGCTCCCTATCTCGCCAGTAGACGGAGTTCAAGAAGACAATTCAGCATGCCTGTGGTGAAGCCTCTTTTTGTACTCAAAACTACTTAGAACCGGTAGTAAGAAAATAAGTAAATATAAGGCAGAGATGCCTCATCTGTAGTTTCAGTAGCAAGGTCTTTTCTAACCACTCAGACTCTCTTCTGAGATTCGACCTGTGATTCTTGGGGGTGGGGGGAGAGGGGAGGAGGAAGGGATTTTTTGGTGGTTCAGCTGGGAGAGAAAGGGGAAAGTTTTGGGTTCTGTTCAATATGTAATTAAGCCTTAACAGTGAGGCTAATGTACAGACCATTATGAAGCTGTAGGTAAATGTAGAGGATAATACACGCTCCATAGAATACTATTTTGTAATAAGTGTCAATGCTAGTACTGAATGCTGTCTGTGAAGCAGTAATTGCTTAGCAAGTTGTGCATTTACAAAATATGGAGAAGCGGAACCATGTCTGCAGTTGCATTTCTGTGTTTTTTTTAATGGAGTATGGCTTGCTAAATTTGCAATAATTTTCAATCTTAAGACATTTACAAACCAAGATCTCAGTCTTTGAGTCTTTGACTTTTGATATTGCTGCTCTCAGGGAATTACAACCTTTCCACAGTGATTATAAGGACTTCTTTCTTCCTTCAGTGGATAAGCTTTCTGTTTAGTGGAAGACTTCAGGAAATAGCAAAGAAAGTGTTATCAGATGATATTTTTAGTCATTTGGGGCAGCCATGATGTGATTTGTACATGTCTAAGATCTCTATCTTAAAACCTGAGAAATATTTGCAGAAATCATAGGTGGCTTGTATAACCATATCAAGATGCCCCACTTGCTTCTGTTTTCGAATGAAGACTGCCTAGAGCACTTCTCTTCCAAGAGGTTGGCTGAAATTGGTTTTCAGAAKAGCTAAGAAAATAGGACTAACTTGTCAGTGATCATCAGATATTTTACTAACCTGGTAAGATTAAACTTGCTCTTTGCACAGGTTATAATGATTCTTTATGTACAAATCTCATTGAGGTTAATCATTATTTCCCGGGGCCTCTTCTAATCACACGCACTGATGTGCTTGCCAAATCTTCCTTTACCACTCTTTTCTTGGAATACTGTCTGTTTTGGCTGCCCTGCTGCACACTTCTGGTCTTTTTTTAATAAGAAACATCTTCCACTTTTTACACATTGTGGAATTGACTGGCATGGTGGATGAAGGGACAGCAGTGGATGCTGTTCGTATTGACTGTAGTAAAGCTTTCAACACTGTCTCCCATCACATCCTTATAGGCAAACTGAGGAAGTACAGACTAGATAAGTGGGTAGTGGGATAGACCAGAAATCAGCTGAATTGCTGGGCTCAGCGGGTTGTGATCAGTGGCACAAAGTCCAGCTGGCGGTCAATCAGTAGGGAGTACCCCAGGGTTGATAATGAGGCCAGTAGTGATTAACACTTCATTAATGACCTGGATGGTGGGACACTGTCCTGAACAAGGACAGAGTGCCCTAAACCAATGTGCATATAAAACAAAATGGGGAAGAGTGGTTAACGCAGCAGAGGGTTGTACTGCCATGCAGAGGGACCTCAACAGACTGGAGAAATGGGCAAACATAATGTTCAACAAAGGGAAGTGCCAAATCCTCTCCTGGGAAGAAATAACCCCATGCACCTGTGCATGCTAGAGGTGACTGACTTGAAAGCAGCTTTACTGACAAGGTCTTGGCAGTCCGGGTGGGCACTAATGTGACCATGAGCCAGCAGTGTGTCCCTGTGGTGGCAAAAGCATCCTTAGCTGCATTAAGACCATTGCCAGCAGGTTGAGGGAGATCTTTACTCAGCACTAGTTGGTGAGTCCAGTGGAGGGCCACAAAAATTATTAAGGGCTTGGAGCAGCTGTCATGTGGGGAGAGGATGAGAGCAGGGACTGTTTAGCCTAGAGAAGAGAAGGCTCAGCGATGACCTTATTAATATGTATAAATGACTGATGTGGGAGGAGTAAAGAAGAGGGAGCCAGACTTCTATCAGTGATATCCAACAGCAGGACAAGAGGCAATGAGCATGAAGAGAAATACAGGAAACTTCATTTATACATAGGAAAATAGTTTTTTTAATTGGAAGGTGGTCAAACACTGGAAGAAATTGTCCAGAGAAGCTGTGGAATCTCTGTCTTTGGAGATATTCAAAACCTGACTGGACATAGTCCTGCACAACTTACTGTAGATGACCCTGTTCTGAGTAGGAGGAGAAGTCTAGATAATCTCCAGAGATCCCTTCCAACCTCTGTAATCCTATGGAAAAAAAAGTAGCGTGTATCTTTGTCATGTTCCTTGTTCCTTTTTTAGGAGAAATTACTGTTAGACTTCAGTCATGCAGATATTTTGCTCCTGACTTCTGTTTTGTTCTGGTACTAGTGCTATTTAGGCAAATGTGTGGTAGATGGTTCCTTCACTGAGCCTTAGAAACACAAAAGAGGATAACGTTTTGGTGGTGAGACCTCTTTATAGGTACCTAAACTATTATCAGATTCTACTGTGCCTGTCCAGTCTTCAAATATCTCTGCCATGCTCACATCCTGTGTTTTCTCAAGAGTTTGTAAGTAGAATTAGTCACAGATTTAACTTCTATAGGTGTGAGGGACATGTCAGTATTGTCTTAGCTGTCACTGATGCATAAGCACAAGTTTTATTTAGATTCTCTGATTGTTGCCCCAGACTTAATTTTTTTAATGTTGTTGCTACATCTGTGCATACATCTCAGTTGTGTTTAGAGCTGAGGGTTATAAAAGAGCAAAGGATGAACCACAACGTTGTAGTTTTTCATGTCTACTAATATCTAGAGTTGTTGGTTATGATTATTAATATCTCCCAATGCATCAGAAGGTGCCCAGTTCTAGTAGTCCAGTTCTAGGAATATCTTCCTAGACTCTTTGGGGAGTGGAGTTCTAGGGCAGTCTTGAATGAGTAGGAAAGGAATTTGAGGAGACAAATTTAGAAATGTTATGTTAAATGTTATRGTAATATATAATTGAGAAATGTTGCCGCATCTCCTGATCTTCTATAAACCAGGTCTGCTGCAAAAACACAGCAAGGCTGTAGAAGCTCTTCAGATATCTTGCCTCCTGCTGCCACCAGAAAATCGGAAAAGACTACAGCTGTTGGTGAGAATGATGGCAAGAATTAGCTTTAACAAGGATTTGCCACCTCTTTCTGAATCAGTGAGGACCAGAACCTTGGTATGTATAGTGTAAGGCAAAAGGTCTAGACAAGGCTTTTGGAGTAGCACAGATAAAAGATTCTTACTTACACTGGAGAGTGTGTACAAAATACAGTTTGCTTGTTTGAAAAACAGTTTGTCTGTCCTAGCTATGTGGAAAGCTACTCTGAATTTGAATAAATTGGGATTTCTTGGTAAGTTGTAAGCAAATGAAGAATTTGCTCAGAATTTGGAGGTTTCCTTATCTTTCAAATTTAAATCACCACTGATTTCACTATTGAGTAGAAAAAAAAATATAGTAGATGAAGTGTTCTTTATCACTGCAGACAGTGTGAGAGAAACAGACTGCCTGTTTCAGTCATAGTTAGAAATATGTAGCTGAATGTTTTGATGTACCTGTTTTCAGCCATTTAAAAAAAATTCCTACCAGTTTATTTCAGTACTGATTTTTTTTCATCACTTAACTACAGAAATCTCTGAAAGTAATTTTAATCAGATTTTGACAAAGGCCTGGTTTTTGCTAATGGTCTTTCTGTAGGACTAGTTGTAGAGTTATCACTGATGTTTGCAACAGCATGTTATTACAAAGTTATTAGGCATAACTTAGCAATTCCKACTAGCTAAGAATGTGTATTTCTTTTTGTTAATTTTCAAGACTTTTGCAAGAAGGGCAACAGAAAACTCAGTTGTAGAGCCACTCCATAAGAATCCTATAATAGCATGCATAAATCTAGATTTGTTCCATAGCAATTGAGTTTTTAATTAACTATTAGCAGTATCTGATTAAAATAATTAAATTTTTGACCACTAAGGTTATAATTTAATTAACCGTAAATGGTCTTTGATTAAAATAATTATGTTATAATCTAAATGTTATTTTTAGAAGTTAATCCCTTACAGTCAAAGTATTTTGTACTAAGTTTTAATTCAGCAGTGTAGTCTATGGTACGTGACAGATAACCTTGATTATCTTCCATGCTTTTAATGTTAGAAGTGACTGGTGCACAGACAGAAAACTTTTGTAACTGAATGCTTGAGCATAAGACTACATGAAGTGAGCTGAACCTGAAATTTGGTTCGATGATTTCAAAATAATGGTATTAAGTTTTCCCTCTGTTGCTTAACTTCTATTAAATTCCTGTGTAATTTTTAAAATCTCTGAAATATTTGTGCCCTGTTTAACTAGAAAAGCCATGTGAAGTGGCTATTTGACAGTGTCTTGAGAATAAAATGGAATTCAGCCATTCTAATCCTGAAGTCAGGTTTAGATTATATATATGAGGCAAGAGCCATCTTCGGTCCACTCAGATAATGTCACTGTACACAGTACACTTTTTTGTTTATAATGATGTGTTGGAAGTAGAGTAAGTATTGTGCTGTTAAAATCTTTTTTCAAAAAGATCACTTTTTAAACACAGTCTGATTCCGCACCCCCAAACAGAAAAATATACAATAAAGATGKTTTTTTTTTCCTCAGATGGTTCAGGCATTTTCCCGTTGTATTCTCTGCTCAAAGGATGAAATGGACTTGGATGAACTGCTTGCTGCTAAACTAGTATCTTTTCTCATGGACAATTATCAAGAGATCTTAAGTGTTCCTTCCGCCTTAAAATCTTCTATAGAGGAACATGTTATACATCTCCAGAGAGTCCGAGTAGGTATCTAGTGAAAAAAGCCTCTTACGTCAATGTGCTTCTAGATCGAATTTATCCTTTCTGCTCTGAAGCTTGACAGTTCTTACAGACTTTGTTCCATCTCTGCTAGCTTATGAAGAGCTAATTAATTTTGACTGCTGATATTCAACCATAACTATGTATTTAAATGAAACTAAGCAGATCTTGAATGACTTAGAGACAAGAGCTCTAAAATATGTTTTCCTGTTGGTCAACACTATCTTCTCCATGGAATGGGCAAACTATATTTGTGGTAGTGAGGAAAACTGTGAATGGTTTAAAAAGTGTTTCCATTAATATTCTGACTTTCTTTTAGAGCCATCCTTACTTGCTCATCTTTTTCGTAACTTTTTGTTTCCTGATACCATATTTTGTTTTGTTCAAAGCTGCTTTTTAGTTCTTCCTTCTTTAATTTCTACTGAAAAAGTAACTTTTAACTTATTCCAAGAATTAAACAGGCTTCCTTTGTGTCATGTTTTTTGACTTACTAGAACTCACTCAATTAGTGCAGGAGATAGGAGGTACAATTTAGGGTCTTTATTCCATATCTTCTCTACTTAATCRCTTCAGGTGGTCAATTTGATTAAGCCAGTTTTTTTGCAAATTTATTGCAGAAAGCATAGCTGCTCTTTTTTTACTCTTTCTTCAGATAAAGTATGCTGGAGCTGATACTGATGCAACTTTTCCTCCTCCATCGTTTTGTCACCAAATCAGTACAGATGCATTTGAATACCAAAGGGCAAATGGCTCTCAAGAACCACTCGCAGCTTTATTGGAAGAAATTGCAATGAATAAAGAAATATCTGTGAAAGATAAGAAGAAAAAGCTCAAGCAAGTAAATAAAAATTCCTCCACAGTCTTTAATTTTAACTTAAAAAGCTTTATCAAGTCTTAGACATGTAGTCCTCTAGAGATATATGAGATTTAAAATAGTGAGTACTCTTGGGGATTTCAAACTTTGTAATAGTTCAGAATAGGGGTACTGTGATGAATCAAGCCATATTAGAAAATATCACCTAATTTTCTATATAAAGGCATAGAAAGTTCATTAGAGAAATAATCAATTTCCTGCTCCAGAGGTGGAGGTTGCACTTTAATAGTTTTTTTTATATTACAAGTTTGAGTGAATTCTTCATTTAAATTGATGTATTTTTCCAGTTTCAGAAATCTTACCCTGAAGTGTATAGAGTGCGATTTCCTACCCCTGAAATGGAAGCGGTGCTATTTCCAGAAAAAACTAAACAGAAACCGCCAATACTGACGTGGGCCTTAAAAAAGCCTTTTCAACCATTTCACAGAACCAGAAGCTTTCGGATGTAAATGGTTTGAAATATATCAGCGAACTGAGTCAGAGCATATTGTCAATGGATCTTATGCAAAAGGAGCCTGAGCAGCATGCAGTTACTCATAAAACTACTGGAAATACTGCCGAGATGGTAGAAAAGGTCAAAAGAAGAGGAAAGTATTGAGGTGGTAGAAATGTGAGCCATTATCAGTATTTTTTGTAAATCATTATTTTTTTTAAACGTCTATTATTTAAAAAAAACACAAACAACAAACAAACAAAAAACCCAAAAAAAACGAAACCACCAAAACCCAACAAATTCAAGGTGATTAATCTACATGAGTGATAAAGTACACTTGCTGTAGTTTGATTTGACCATCATTTCAAGGTCTAAATTTATTTGTGTGTAATGTATTGTTAGTAACTAGTCAACAGCTTTTTTTTTCTCTTAAAATGAGTCTCTTGCATAAACTAGGCTGTGTTTGTTCACATATAGCTTGAAGAATTAATTCACTGTACATGGTTGAGTAAGTATGAAACACTGGATTTTTTTTGCTGTTGTAAACTTTAGTGTTCTTGATATGTAGGATTTATTTTGGAACACTGTAAAAATTAATTCTTAATTTTCTGATTCATATGATGCATTACAGCTTGAGTCAACTCCTGGTGAAATTCCATTAACTTCTGTAGTGCTGACCCATTCTTTTAAGCAATCCAGTCTTTTAAGTCTTTTCCCATATGCCCTTACTAAATATTGCTGTACAAAATTGGATGCTTGACAATAGAACATATTTTATCAGAAAAATCCGAAGCCTTGCATTTCCTCTGGAAATGGAATTAAAATATTGAAGTGATATTGAAACATACATGCCTTTAATGATTTCATTTGTTTTGCATTATGAAATCTACTGTACCTATAACTTGACTGTGCATATAACATACTTGATTCTGATAGCACTTTTGAGCTATTAAAGCATTACCATTTTCCAATATTTACTTAGAGTGGTGATTTCATGTTATYCATTAGAGATTTAAAGTGCAGCATTTCATACCTTATTGAATGTCAGAGTAGTTTACACAGAAGAGAAGACAGCTGACATCTCAAGAAATTTCTGACTCTTTAGTAAGCAATATGGTGACTGTTCTGTAATGCAACATTGACAGTATTTTCACTTTGCTAACCTCCTAAGCAGTCAATAAGCTTTAAGTTGTGTATTCCAAGATTGTTAGTTTGATAGATTGGAATATTTCTTGGGCAATGTGATTTTTGAACAGTACATGTTTCCATGATCTGTTTTCACACATCGGTTATACTTGGACTTCATATCAATAATTTTTTTCTTAAGGAAAACTGATGCAAAAGGGTACACTTTTCTTTTCAAATAATAATGAAATATTAAAATTAATATTAAAAGTTGTCTGAGGCCACTTCTTACTTTTTGTCCTAGGCCTTCAAGGATGACATAACCTTTTAGATGTGTCATAGTATTCTGTGTATGCTTACGTGCATTCAAACTTTGAGTATGACCAGACTACTCATATATAATAATTTGTTTACAACACTAATCTATGAAGTATAATAATGAATAAGGAAAGCAAGTCTTGGATAAAAGTGGAAACCCACCCTAAGTGATCTCTGACATCAGTTCCTAAATTGCAGAGGAAAAGTAGAAGCCAATCTTTGCCATTGGAAATAATCTCACTGTCATGTTGAATTTTTTCCCCATTGTTACTTTTTAAAAATTTGTAGCCTTCATGAGCCTATTTTAAACAGTAATTAGAGTTTACTCATTAGTTTCCATGAGAAGAAGTTGAAGATGTGTCATATGTTTCTATGGATCAATTGTACTTTTGTTTCAAAGAATTATTTCCTTGATTGTGATAAAAACAAACCAAACAAGTCCATTTGTTCACAATTCCCAAGGCTGCAAAAAATASCACCACAAAATGTCCTCTAAAACCTTAAAGAGACTGTAGGGAGGGAACTTTATCTGAGATCATAATCTCACAGACTGAATTTTAACTGTTGCCCTATCTTGGGAGACACTTAAGTAAGCTTATCTTAGTAATGGAAGATATGTGATTATGGCTGYTGCTTACAGTGTCCTTGTCTCATAAATGAACTAACTACAAATATGCAAGAGGAATATYGTATGAAGAGAGAAGTTTGCCTATTTCTTTCAGGGTGGAGATTAGAAAAAGAAAGCTTGAAAGCTGGTTCAGAGAAGACTGTGGGCTTGATGAAGTGTCTTAGAAAAAACACAGGTTCTGTATCCCTAAGCTATAGTCAATAGAAACTTTAGTTTTGATATTAGCTTTCTCAGGAATTTAACCTTTAGTTCTGTGTTAAAGCCCTGCAGTGTCTTGATGTTGCCAAGACTGAACAACATGAGCTCTGTTTTGTTTATTTCCCTTGAACCGTGAGGACCATAAGCCAAACATTCTTTTGCTTAACCTGGTGGCTATTTTCTGAAGAGGCTCACTAAATGGAGTACTAGCTCACATTCTTTTAAAGCACATCAGGTGGAAGGCTCAATAAAGCTAGAAGATGTTGTTTCAGCTGCTTTTTCAGTCTACTTAGGCCAATGTTTGTCATCTAAGAGGAGCATGAGAAATATCCACCTGTAAGCTCAGATGTAAGTAGGAGCTATTTCTTCCTAAATTTGGACAATGCTGTTTAACTTCTTAGTACTGAAACTTCTAGTGTAATGCCATTAGCTCTCATGGTACTGTTAGGCTTTTTGGACAAGATCTTTGAGTAGAAACTTCTATTGTGTGGGTGCTTTTGTTTGGTTTTGAAGTGGTTTTTTTTTTTTTGTTCTGTTTCGTTGGGCATTTTTTTGCTTTGCTTAGTTCTTTGCCCCCAGCAGAGCAATCTCTTTTCCCTCACCCCCCACCCCACCTTGAGCATAACCTCTCTCCTGTTCTAAAGGTTCGTAGAGACATATCTGCTACAGCTTTGCTCCAGCATTTCCTGGAAAAGGGAAAAACAGTATTTATCTTCCTTTCTTGGGACGGGAGCTGAGTCTTTCCTTAACATTGCTCTTTCTAGCTGATTGTTGCATTGCTTTCTTTTCTTACACAAACACAGCTTGCTCCAGCTCCTAGGTTAACAACCAGTCATCTGGAAAACCTTTCGGTTCACATGTCTCTGTCTCTGCTCCAGTCCTCTGATGTCCTTTGAGTAATAGCTTCCATTGTTAGTTGCTAATACATAAAGGTTAATTGCTCATATTTTGTATGAAGTGTTTAACTCACCTAGTTTACCAGGATTGTGATATCAGCTGTTTACACTTATGACTACAGAGAATGATTGATGTCTGATGTTATTTTCTGAAACTGTTTTCAGATGTTACTTCACTTCATATTGGAGAAAGCTTCCTCAAAATCTGGGTGATGTCATCTTCTTATTCTACTAAGTGGAAATGAGAACTAAAGTGAAGAAGGTGGTATGTTAACATATCACGCTTTTTAATTTATCATTGTGACATGCTCCTCTATTCTAAAAAGATGTTTTACATTGTAAGAGTGTTTCTTTCTTTCACAGAGACTGTGCCAACTCAGATGACTTGCTTTACCTTTTGATCACATTTTTTTAAGTCTCCTACTGCCTCAGAGCTTATGATTCTAGTTATTGTAGCTCTAGGTAAGCTGAAACTTCTTAGATTTTAAATCCACAAACTCATAGATCCCACCATTCTGTAGGTATATAAGTGCACTTGAATTAATTTTATTGATTTGGAACAGCTGAAGTACTTTACACCAGCTGTAATATGTTAACATTACTATTTTCATCAATTCATTAGGCTTGAAGCAGAAGTGTGAGGTGACAAGCTTTTCAGGAAAACAAAGCCTGTAAAATGGGATTAGAATKTACACAGTTTTTAGCTGTATTTTCAAGTATCTGCTGTATGGTATTTGTTTATCAACATCTCTTCCTGTGTTAGATGTCAGTTCTGTTTTTGTTTGTTTGGGTTTTTTTTTCCGAGAAACCCAGATTATAGAACACATGCATCAAGGACACTATTTATCTCCCCTTTCTATATGAATCATGTTTGAGAAGTGAGTGTTGCATTCTACTATCTGTAAAAGGAGTTGACAAATTTACTAAGTATAAACATATAAATTAGGTGAAATAAGTCTCTCTTCATGAGTTTCTGTTTGGGTGCCTAACTCCCATTTAATTTTACCAAGATAATTAAATAACACAGAGCAGATGCTCAAGTCTGTGTTTGAAAAGAAGGAAGCTGATATATGTTTGTGAAGTCCTTTCTAAAAGTAATTGAAAGAGACAGGGTATTTAAACAGTATTGGTTAGGAACAGTAATTTTCAACTTCATTGCTTTTTTGGAACTTTGGGTAAAGCTGCCTTTAGCAGCTTTTAAAGCAAGAGAAAAAAATCTCTTGCTTGTCCTGGCAAAAGCAGAAAAATACCACAACAGTGCCAAATACACTGCTATTCAAGAGGATAATTGAGAATAATCCAAATAGACAATAGTAAAWGAGTCTGATGGCAAACCTGGGCAAAACAGTGGAAAAACTGATACAGAATTTTAGTGCGAAAACCTAAAGCACAGTAATAGAGCTAAAGCTTAGTCAATGCATTGTTTTGATTCTTTATAGAGAGTATACTGTCTTGCATGGCAAACTTGCTTTTGTTAGTGATAGAGATTACAAGTTTATTTTATAGTGTGTGTCAGGTTTTGACTGTTGAAAATTTTTCATTGAAGGTGAGATATTTATTTAGTAGATTTAGGTAAACTGACAATAGACTTAGCTCTTATTTGTTTTTTATGGATTCCTTGGAAGTACTGATGGAGCCATGGATATGGCTGAAAATTGTGGGTACAATAGGCTTTTKATGGCATTTCATTTAGTGGCATCTGATAAAACTATTCCTGGATAAAGTCAGTAAGTATTTAAGTGATTAAGAACTGTCTAAATGTAGGCAGAAGGGAATAATGATGGAGATACTCTTTATGGGTTTTTGCAGGAAATAGGTACTAGATTTTCCAATCAGCCAATGTTTTCCTTGAGGACGTGAAAATAAATATAAAAATCACTGTTAGCATCATTAGCTAATCTCATTTGTGTTTTCAGACTTCAGTCATAATAGAGACATAAATATGGAACAGTGCAGGTTGAAAATGAATTCAAATGTGGTCACTTCAAAGTTATATGTCTGAGAACAAGATATGTAGGTCATGTAAAAAAGAAAAAAAAAGAGGAGTAAAGACTGTGTTCTGGAAAACTACAGCTCTGTAAAAGGTTTCTCCCACAGTGAACAAGGCTTCCCAACATTATGCTGAGGCAAAGGGCTAATGTGGTTCTTGAAGGTCTAAATTGGAGGTTGTTAYATAAAATCAGCTGACTCATCTCGTGTGACCTCTACACTCAGTACTGACTGACTGACACTGAAACATTGCAGTTTTTGCAGCTTTTGTAAAACTGTARATGATGCAAGGTGAGTATTTGGAATTATTTCCTTAAACTGAGAGTTTGCATTACTTCAGTCTTTCCTATTTATGAGAAACAAGAACAGGAGGTCACTTGATTATCTTGTGGAGTACATTCACATAAAGAAGTACTTATATCAGTAAGCAGCAAAGACTTGAGTTGAGAAGGGAGTAATATTCAGTGGATGGAAGATGGAGCTGGATATGTTTGTGKTTTTTTTTTTTACGTTGAGGGTACTGAATGTTGGGAATAAGATGAATTTTAACTTTTCCTGGTGTCTTCAGAGGAAGATCTCTCTGGTGGATATTTACTGAAACCCAAGTCATTGAGCTCAGGGCAGGGTGAGCAGAGGGGAAGTATAATGACTCATGATGTGTGGAATACTAGACAAACTCTCAGGGCTCCTCAGTCTTTGCATGCTATGGTTTTCACGTAAGTCACACATCTGTTCAAATTCATTAGCTTCACTCAGTAACTTGATATTCAGGAGGTGATATGAAACAGTTGATTTGTCATTCCTCTCTTGATTTTTGAGGCAACTAAAGAAAACAGCATTTGTTACTTTTGTTCTTCAGCCAAACCTCAGTGAACATAGGCAAAGGGGGGTCACCTTTTGAGTTGCCAGGGCACAGCTGCTTCTGGGGATAATGCAAATCAGCTCTGCTCTGCCCAGCACTCTGGTCAGGGAGGGTGAGGAATGTCTCTGGTGTGCTGCAGTTGCTTTGCCTGGGATTGAGAGAGAAAATAAGATACATAGAAATCTGATCTGGTGGCTGGTACGAATTATAGTAATTACAGTCATTATTACTTTATGATCTAAGCAGGAATTTTAAAATTTATGTCTTAGTCTTGTTTTTTTTAACCTGGGATTATGTGGTCCTGAACTGATCATATTCATATCCAGGAAAGACAATTCTTGAACATCCAAAGCAGCCTGAAGTATCTCTTGTCTTAACACTAACTTAAAGCTGTCTATAGCTACTTCTTCCTGTGAATTTTTTATACTTTCTCTATAATTGTGGTTTGAAATCACTGCAAGGTTCTCYGAAACTTTAGCGGTGACGGAGGGAGAAGCTTCTGGCAATGATTCCTGAGCTTGCCRGCTGAAGAGAGGATGGACTGACCTTGGCATTTCTAGACAGACTCCAAAGGTGAATAAAAGGCACAATGTAATATATTTACATGTTTGCAAATCTTTTTTTTTTTGTTTTCTTGTTTAACCTGAGTGCTTATTCATGTGAGGATCTGGCCTTGTGCATGACTAAGATTTGCTATGTGATTTTAAAGCTTATATGCACTGCTAGCTTTTAAATTTAATCTCATAAAAAGCAGTAGTTCTGAGTCCTGTAGCTAATTTTGTATTCAAATACTGGTGAGACAGTAGTGGAATCGTTAGTTTCTTGTATCATGACTTGCAGTATATTCACTTTCTTGTTGCAAGAGGCTGTGTGAAGAATAATATGTCCTTTTGATGTTGAAATCTATGCAAAATATTTTGAGATCCCATCAAAAATTCCTTCTTTTTCTCCTCCTTGATAATTATTTAATGTTTTGTGTATCACTGTAAATGCTTGGTAATTTATGACCCAGCAGAGGTCAGCCTTGTGATGTTTTTCAAAACATGCTCAAAGAAAAGGAGTAGAGACAAAGTTCCTATTATAAAAGCCTTTGGAATTTTGTTTTATAAAATACATTCCTGTAAATTAGAGTTGGTATGATATTACTGTGTTGTAGCTAGATGTGTGGCTTAAATATCTCAGTGTAACTTCTCTTTATGTAATCGGAATGTTTATTGCTTTGTAAAATTGTTATAATTTGTCTCAAATGTTGGCCTCATTGGTGTACTAAAATACCTGCTTACTGATTTGATTAGATAAGAGTATTGTATTTCAGAGTTGGTTGTGTAGTTCAGTGAAACAACGTCAGGAGGGAACACATGGAACTGTAGTTTGAATGCTACATGCTTCAGGTTCACAATGATGTCTTGAAGTATTGTGTCTGTAAAACATTAGTGACTGGGGCACATCAGGAAAAAGTGGGGGAGGGAGGTGGGAAGAATAGGCAAGTATTTTGTCACTTCTTTCTAAGAGTCTATGAGAATAAAAGGTGTTCTTACCTTTCCATAAAAGAGCATTTGTTTCCTTTGTGATGCTTAAAAAAATGAAAGTTGGGGAGTGGAGGGAAATCAATATTCGCTYCCTACACCAGCTCAGAAGCACAAATTATTTGTTCACAATGTAAAATGCTATTCCTTTGTTGTATCACAATGCCTGAATGATCACTGGTGGTTTCTTTGATGTTAATAAGGGACTAATTGTATATCAAATTGATGATTCAGATTATAATCTTCATCAAGAATAGTGGCAGTCCTGTCCTAAATTGGCTGACTACCTGGTTCACTTTCAACTGGCAGACTGAACAGCGGCTGATGTAATTGCTCTGCTCTGCTTGAACACAATCTTCTGTGTACCTTGACCTCCAAAGTAGTTTTATCTAGTTAGACAGTAGAACTTAATATGCAATAACAACATTGTGAAGGCTGCAGCTGAGTCTTCTGCAATAGAACATGTTTAAATGACTTGAGCATGATATCGGGAACTGGGAAAACGTTGCCTTTTTTGTTCAGCCAGTTTGTTTTCTGAACTTTGCAAACATGTTTTACTCCTTTATTGTTACTGCATTTTTTGCATACTCTGAAGTGGTTTTTTAGACATTAAAAACACAACGTGATGAAAACAATATTTTGAGGTCTTGGAGTAGCTGATAAAAACATGTTCTGTGTCTCTTGCAAGGCTGCAAGTAAAAATCAGCCTCAGGAATAGAGACTGCTTTTTAATGCTTGCTTTTCTTTCAAAACCCTCTTCTCTCTTTTTGGTTTGTTTGTTTTTTTTTTATTTGCCTTCAAGGAGGCAAAATCAGCTTGGAGCAACAGCAGCTACTATGTTTATCTTTTGCAAAAGATGGTTACAAACAACCCAAAAACCTGCAAGACAGAGCATTATCTTACAAAAATGTTCTCCAATTAGAGAGAGAAAATAAGAACTTTGTTAAAATGGAAGCCTTTCCTGAGATGGAAGCCTTTATTAGTGTGCTGTGATCAGAACACTGTAACACATTCTTTTTGAACATGTTATTGAGGATGCTTAATGTTTACTACTTGCTGGAGAATAGGAAAGCTAAGGTATTAAGACAAAGAACCCTATTTAATGTTAATCAGCAACAGTGTATGTTGTTCTTGTTTCTGTCCACTCACTCTACTGAAATGAAAATAGCATTGAATGCTTTTGGCATCCTGTGGACTTAATAGTATGTGCTTATGTAATTAGGCCCTAACCTAATGGGTATGCAAAAGAAAAGATATTGTGAATTAATGTTGCATGAGTAACTATCATTTTATGGTGTTTCCTAGCTCTTGAGTACTTGACTCTGCTGTCTTAACAGTCCCTCATTCAGAAGCATGTTTTGTTCTTGGCACAATGGCTTTTGCCCAGCATTTCAGTTGTTATATAGAAACCCCAGATTTGTGAGCAACTCTTCAATTTAATAAGCCTTCCTTTAACAAAGAKAAACAAGTAGGGCCAGAGACAGGTGCTCTGAATTTAATTAGCTTTGGTCCAGGTGTACTGAAACTAATAAACCCGACTGAACTTAGACTGTCTAAGTAGAAAATCACTGGGACGTTTGCACTGTGCTCCCCACCACACCTCCTTCTGAGAACACAGTGCAGAAATGCCTGGTCTGGTTTTGACAGAAAAGCCTGCTTCTCAAGGTGTCACACGGGTATGTAAGCCTCAGCTAGTAACCTCTTCAGAATTTAGATATCTGCATCCATAAAGGGTGCATAAACTTACCTCATCCATAAACTTACCTCAAGTAATTCAGGTGAATGGAAATACACAGCACTGCTTAGGCTCTTCTGGGATGCTGTCTACAAAGGTTGTCTACAAAAGATCTAAATGGTTTTACCCAGTATGTGTTACCCCTGAATTTCTACACATCTGGATTAAACAGAAACAACATCAGCCCATTTCTGTCCTTTCAAATGGAGCATGATAGATTGAGGCAGATAAACAACATGGCTATTAGAAAAAAAACAAATTCTGGTAAAATTTTCTTWCTTTTTTCCCAGTTTGGAGTGAGGAGAGGTGTGGTGGGTTGACCCTGGCTGGATATCAGGTGCCCACCAAAGCCACTATATCACTCCCCCTTCTCAACTGGACAGGAGAGAGAAAATATAACGAAAGGCTCGTGGGTGAAGATAGGGACAGGGAGAGGTCATTCACCAATTACCGTCATGGGTAAAACATTCGACTCGTGGAAATTAATTTAATCTGTTACCAATCAAATCAGAGTAGGGTAATGAGAAAAATAAAAATCAAATCTCAAAACACCTTCCCCCCACCCCTCCCTTCTTCCTGGGCTCAACTTCACTGCCGACCTCTCTACCTCCTTCCCCCCATAGATGCGCAGGAGGACAGGGAATGGGGGTTGCAGTCAGTTCATCACACGTTGTCTCTGCTGCTCCTTCCTCTTCACACTTGTCCCCTGCTCCAACGTGGGGTCCCTGCCACGGGACGCAGTCCTCCACAAACTTCGCCAATGTAGGTCCTTCCCACGGGTGGCAGTTATTCACGAATGCTCCAGCCCGGGTCCCTTCCACAGGGTGCAGTCCTTCAGGAACAGACTGCTCCAGCGTGGGTCCCCCACGGGGTCACAAGTCCTGCCAGAAAACCTGCTCCAGCGTGGGCTCCTCTCTCCACAGGTCCTGCCAGGAGCCTGCTCCAGCGCGGGCTCTCCACGGGGTCACAGCCTCCTTCAGGTGCATCTACCTGCTCCGGCGTGGGTTCCTCCGTGGGCTGCAGGTGGATATCTGCTCCACCATGGACCTCCATGGGCTGCTGGGGGACAGCCTGCCTCAGCATGGTCTTCACCATGGGCTGCAGGGGAATCTCTGCTGCGGGGCCGGGAACACCTCCTTCTCCACTGACCTTGGTGTCAGCAGAGTTGTTTCTCTCACATATTATCACTCCTTTCTCCCCCGGCTGCTGTTGTGGAGCGTTTTTTCGCCCTTCTTAAATATGTTATCACAGAGGCGCTACCACTGTGGCTGATGGGCTCAGCCTTGGACAGTGGCTGGTCCAACTTGGAGCTGGCTGGCATTGGATCTATCAGACCTAGGGGAACCTTCTGGCAGCTTCTCACAGAAGTCACCCTTGTAGCCCCCCCGGTACCAAAACCTTGCCACACAAACCCAATACAAGAGGCTTACATAACTTGAGAAAATGTGAGAGTAATCATGCAAATCTGCACAGAAAAGTTGCACCATGTGCACCTAAGCAAGAAACGCTACATATTCAGACAACTCAAATTTGGAGAACAGGACATTCTATGATGTGTAACTAATGCACACTTTAAATTTTATAAAGGTTCTATTTTTTTTTAACAAACTGCGAATATGGAGTGGACTATACAAATCACGTTTGACTTCCTGAAAGTCAGACTCACCTGCGAAGTCTTTATTTAGGCTCATCTGGGAAACACCTATCTGAGTTCTTCAGCTCAAGGTAGTCTTGTTACAGGACAAACTACTAAGAGGGTTTTTTCTTGCTTAGAGTCAAATAGGCTCAAATTTTCCTTTGTTGACTTCCTCTTATAACTTTCTTTTCAATAATAATGGGTGGCATTTTTCTGTAGCCAGGTTCATCTACTACTCTGTGATTATGTGCACATTATTTGAGTGTAATGTTTGTGCTTACCATGATAATGCTCGTTTTCTTACAGTTAGGAAAGAAAAAGAAGCAAATCAAGGTTTGTGCTGGGCATCCTGTTTTACTGCCTATTTTCCCAAATTATTCTGCATATTTGGTTAGTATTGTATCTGAATATACTCAAAATATCTGCAAAATATTAACTGGTATAAAATAACTAACGAGTTATTCTAGACAGCCTATTTGCTCATTTCACAGGTATCTGAAAGCATAAATAAATCTTTTGGTAGATTTTGGTTTGGTTCCTATCATGTAAGGAAATAGAATCAAAGAAAAAAGAATGTTGTATATTAGTTCAATGTCAAAAGTGTAAGTAAAGACAAGAATAGGTTTGGTTTATCATATCTGAAGAAATTTTCTTTACCCATCTAGAAAGTTTGATTTAATCAAATTCAAATTTATTCCGATTTTATTTTGAAGAACACTGCAACATTGAAATACTATTTTTACCTGGCTTCCATTAAGAAAACACCTTTGTTTAGACATTTAAATCCAGGTTGGAATAAAATAGTCTTAGATGTAATATCAGTTTTATAATATTGGCATTAAATACTATTTTTTTTTTCCCCTCTACCTTTAAATTCAGTTGGAAGTCAAGCTCGCACTATCAGGGCTAATTCACTACAAATATTGCAGTCGTCTTTGTAATTTTCACCTGATTTTGCCAATTTTCCAGTTTCCTGTTAATGAAGAAAACGATTGCCTGAAACCATGAAAAAGAAATTTAAATTCAGAGGTGGAGTGGTTGAGAAAGCTTGGCAGGCTCATTATTCTTATTTAAGGTAGGAATCATATGCAACTTCAGCCACATAAAAGCTAAATCCCCACTGAATCCCTTTTTATTGCCATTTTCAAGAAAGTACTTGTCTCCTGCCTTTTGAGATGAAATTAATTGTTTTCAGAAAGTGACTGTATTACTATGTTGATGTAACAAAAGCGTAGATAAACTTTATGATTCAAAAAAAWTCAGCCTGACTTTTTTTTTGATGTTTATGAAGACAAATGTAGGTAAGACTGCAGCACTCTGTAATATGCTAAATTTAATTTGATGTGGTAATGTGGGTGGTAATGGTGAAGAAACATAGTTTTCAATGCAGCTTGCAACCCTGCTAGGAGCCATGGAGATGTACTCTGGCCTACTCAGAAGCCCTTGCTCTCATGATCTTTGCTAGGACTGTTATTAGTGCTAGCTTAACTCAAAGTTATGGCTGTCTCTTCATCRTAGGTATATGAAATATGTCTTTGGGAGAAAGGAGATTTTAGAGGCTATCTGACCAGAAATTTCTGAAGAACACATTAATCCAAATATAGGTTTACACAGTATTGTCTTGTATACAATTCTGATTCTCGTATATTTAAATTGCAAAAATGTTAGTAAAATTGAGCTGTAAACATATATTTAGAGAAAGGAAGTGATAATCCTACATGACTTATGAGATAAATGAAGAAATATTCTGCCCCTCTTTAAGAGTGTTGTGATGAGTGATAACCTTAGAAATATACCCATGGAAAATGAATGGCTTGAAAAGAAATTTTGTATTCTGAAATTTTCTCTGATTCTCAGTATTTATCTATGAAAGAAGTACTGTGACATACATGCATAAAGAGATTTTCTTCAAGATAGGGGAAAAACAATTTGACACAGGAATCACGATGAGAGGGGTACTCAGCCATGAAATAACTGAAGGGAATTTAAAAAAAAATAAATTGAATAAATATTTATATAAAATCTCTTAACTGTTTAAATAGGAGATATTAAGCAGTCAAGGTGGCAGGAGGGACATTGACCTCAAAAGTTTTTGAATGACAAATCTAACATGCAGAGGAAAAAATTCTCTTTTTTTCTTTTTTTTTTTTTTTTTTTTTTAATCAAACTGAAGGTCAAAGCAGAGACAGGGATAAATTACCCCAAGAGGACAGTGACATGGTAGGAACTTTAATTTTCTTGCCCTGCATGGACAAAAAATCAAGAAGAAAATGAAAACTGTACAAATAATGGTTCACGTGATACAGTTAAAATTTTGCCCTGAAGCTTTGACTCATGGGGTGTTTTATTGACATCTAAGATTAGCAAAGAGTAGTGTGATGCTTCTTGAGGACACTCTACATAGTGTTCACATAGGAGGGACAGGTGTCTGATGTCATTGATTGCTAAACACAGAGACCATGTGGACCTCTCTTTACTTGAGGAATTTCTGTCATACTTCATTTTTATTTAGAAAGTAAAGAAGAATATTGTCTGCTGCCACCCAGCCTGGACAAAAGAATTGCCCTAATGCTTGTGGGGTTGAAGTATCTTGATAATGATGCTGCAGCATGTCATAGGTGTAGCAGGGAAAAGTGGCCACCACTATTGGTACAGGTGGGTTGCCTCAATGACTGGATAAATGTATGCTTAAGCAACACTACTGATACCATTCGAAAGGCTTATCACAGAGTAGAAGCTGTCTTGAGACAAGCGTTGAACAAACAAGACTGAATGCTATCCACATGCTCCAAATTGAGGGGAAAGACACAAACTGAATCATCCCACTTTACGAAAAGGTTTTTTTTTTTTTTTTTTTTAAACACTTATCCTCTAAGGTATTTGCTTTTGGTGGGAAAGGTTTTTCAATACATGTAACTATCTTTGCTCGGGGAAGAACAGCCACTGTTAACACAGACTTCTGCCAAAAAAATTTCTATGCCACTGAAAGCATTAAGTAAGATGATGTTATTCAGCTTCCCATATTTTTAGTCCTAACATGGCTATTGCCTAAACATAGTATATGCAGAGACTCACCTTTTCTCACAATTTTTTCTGATGCTGATATATCGCACACTTAGGCATTCTCTGTTAACAGAGAAGGAAAGGTTCTGTGTATGAACTCTGTAAGTCTAGMTCCAAACTTAACTCTCGTGAGGCCTGTTCTCTGACTATGCTCACGATTGCACTTGATTGCCTTCAAGAGTAGCAAGACCTTCTTAGTSTTATCTTGAAACACCGCAGAAGACCATTATGCAAGTTTGGCAGAATAAGTTAAATTGTTGAGGTTAGTACAAAAAGAGGATGCGGCAAAAAACAAGTGCATGGACAAAGGTGAACCATGTTGTTTGGACAAAATCAATAGACCAATGTTATTGGAAGGAGGTGGAACTTTTTTTGGCTGTCAAGATGCCTGTTATAGCCAYGTGGGAATTGTCTGCTGTTAGTACTTAATATGGTTACATTCAGCTTTATACATGAACGTATGAACAACAGAAATTTAAGTAATACACAAGAGGGTAATAAAAAGATTCTGTAACAAGACTAGCTGAGTCCAATATTCTCTTTACTTAATGAAAATTAAACTGAGAGAAGACTTGGAAAGTAGAGGTGGCTACCTGTAGGTAGCTAGGGGTTTACCAGGGAGGAGGAAAGCCCATCATCTTCTATTTTGTTCCATACTTGGAAGGCTTGCAGTTGGCTGAGCTGTTTTCTACCGATGACGTGTTTCTACCTTTGCCAAAATGAAATATAAAACTGTGGGAGGGAAAAGGTGTCGAACAGTTCTCTGTGAGGAAATGCTGAAAGCTAGCATGTGCTCAGGAGGCAGGAAAGGATCTTTTAGACAACTTTTTAAAGGATTGTTRATTTGAATAAACACTAATAGAACCATGTAGTGTTCTGTATTCAGAAAACCCCTTGCAAGTTTACTTGAAGAAAGAAATAGAAAAACCACCAAGCATCTTCAGGAACAAAGCTGAAACTATGAATGGTTCTGTATTACCTTTTAGGACGAGAGGCATATTTCCACTGTTGCAACCTTCCTATGGTCTGGCCAGTACCACACGCACTTACCTATCTAAAGAAGGGAATTGAAGGGAAATTGAAATAATAAGATGCTATCAAGAATGCTTTTAGTCTTRTTAGTATTTCCCTCTCTGTATAGTGCAGACAACATTTCTGTAAGGATGCTTACTTCACAATACTGTGCTGTAGTTTAAATTGTGGTTAACTGTTGTGGGTTTCAAGAAACAGACTGATGGGTGAGCTTCTGCATCATCAATGCCTCCATGAGCAGAGACACTTTTCTGTTTTGGACCCCATTTTAGGCCTCTTCAGAGTAGTAGGACTGATATTTCCTCAGATTGCTTTAAAAGCTTAACAGGTGCTAATTGTAATCTTGGTTTTGTGAAGTCAGTTTTTGATTATATTCTTGGGAGATACAAACTAGTGGGTTAAATTAGGAACTTTGTCACCATTTATTTTTCATAGCTGTCTATTGATGTTTGTGGGGAGCATGTGGGCATCTTTTGCTGTTATTCCACAGTTGCCTCAAAAAAAGTATGGAGAATAGATATGCTATCATGTAGATAATCCAAGGCATGTTCCTGGAATCTTGACCAGGGCATTATATTCTTTGTTCAAAAACCTCTAAAGGTTTTGAGACCTATAATTGTAACTGGTGTTTACAAATGCTTGTAATTAACAAAAATCAACCCATGTTCTAATTGCCGTCCTTTTGCAGGAAATGTGCGAGGATGATGTTTTATTACAGGTAGGAGTTCAAACTATATGACATAACAGTATCATTAGAATGATCTGTATATGAATAATAAACTGCACAGGATTTGTCCATATGCTTTACTGCTTTAGTCATTCTTTAAAGTATGCTATATTATTACTAAATCTGGTGCAATCTGTTAGTATTGTGGATTTTTTTCTTTTTTTTTACACACCTCCTCTTTCCCCCTCAGGCCTTGATGATGCTTCTCTCAGTGAGCCTATTTCATTGGCTGTGCTTTGGGAGGACCCTAGAAAGCTCCTGATATTTAGTGCAATTCTAGTCTGTTCAATGCTGCTGAAACAGCTCATGTTTGAAATTCTGTTTTGTTGTATCTTCTTCCTTTAGGGCAGGTTTGAAGATACTGTTCCCCTTCTAGAGGGCCTGGCACTTTGATATAGGGCTGGGAAAACAATAATTTTGCAGCACTGCAGGAAGTCCTAATGCTGCAGGAAGTTCTTCAGAGGCATTGCCCTAGATGGTAAAGAAGCATAATGTTTTTTTATCTTACACACATACTGCTAGTAATGCTCGAAATGCCTCACATTAGTCATCCTTTGGGTTTTCACCGAGACATTGGTTTTCCTTTGCTTGGACCAGTTGCCCRTGATTCTCACTGAACTGGCACCATGTGGCATGCTGCAACTGCTTTTGCAGGGCTGCCAGCCCTCCAGTATGTGCCAAGCTCGCACCACGCCTCTTGAAAAGCACAAGACCATATTTCCAGGTTCTATTTCAGACTTCATTTCTTTCAGTTAATAGGTAAGCTTTTCCTCAGAACCTTACACCAGTGAGATCCATACTTCTTCCAGGCTAATATCCAGGCATCAAAACTTATATCAGCTACAGCTATTCAGCATCAGCCTTGGTGTGCCACACCTCYCTCCTTGAGATGTCTACTGTTTCCCTGCCACCCCATGGATTCTTTGCATCCCCCATCTTAAAAGCCAAAACTGTTTTTGCTTCTCTGACACAATCTCTTGAATTATTTCACCCTTCCTGTTTTCCTGTGAATGCTTTTGTCTTTAGTGGCTGTATTTCTCTATGACTGTTTCTTAACTGCTGCCTTGTTTAACTCCTTTCTTGGCAAGCAGACTTAGGAGTCCCAACAAACTCTCATAGGTAAGGGCTGTCGTGTTTACACAGTTACATATTCTTTGACTTCAACCTGACTGGCTTGTCCTAAAGCTTCAAGTGTGTGTTTTTTGAGCTGAAGCTTCAAAAAAAGCTTGTCTCCTGTATTATATGAGTTGAGAATTTTCATCTACTATGCCTAAATGTCATGGCTTCCGACAGGACATGTCCTTTTTATTTATTGCTGTAGTTGGTAATGATGTCCCTAACAAAAGATYTGCGTAACATTCAGAGTATTATAAGAAATGACTTCATCATTATGAAGAGTGTAATTTTAGTAATAGGATCCTCATTGTCTACACAATGAAACGTAACAGACTAAAGAACCTAAAAACTGAATTCAGACAAATCTGGATTAGAAATTAGGAGCCACTTATTTATTATACTAGTAGAAAATTTTAACTATTAAAAATGCTTACAGAGGGGTTGTAGTGGATTTTCAGTCAGAATCTTAAAATCAGTATGGAGTAGTACTTGAAAAGTCTATAAAGTTTTAGTCTTCCTTCCTGAAACTCATCTTGCTTTTTGCTGTTCAGGAGACAGTCAGCCATTCTCCTTAGTTAAAACAAGAATTGTTTTACCTAGGTAAGGTATTGACTTCTATACTGGACTAGCTAGGCTCCTTACTCTAATGGAACGTATCTCTTTCCCCTCCTATTGCATGGCTCATTAATAAGATTCAATATCAAATGYCTCTCACATTGGATCTTTATAGATTCTGCAGCAATCAATATATTGACAAATATACTCAATAAAAGTATTTAAATGTTTGTAAAGTTTGTAGATCATTTTTGTAGAATAATTTTTATTTATAAATAAAAATATGCTTAAATAAGTATCTCTTTATTTAGACCACTTACAATATTAATCACTCAGATGTTCTTGATCTCCCAAACTCTATCTCCAATGCGTGCTCACACTGGCTTAACAGGGCAAGACAAGTTTGAGCTGTTAAGTCCTTTTGAGGGAAAAGACAGTTCAAAAAAGTGGTACCTTCTCTAGTTCATTGTTAGCCTGAGAGAATGAAGGACTTCTTTGTGCTGATGTTTGCTGGCATTAAGGTGGGACGCAGGAAACTCAGTAACTGGAAAGCTATGGTTCAGTTATTGACAAAGGCTACTTTGTAAGGTTTGTTTTTTTTTTCCCCTTTAATAGCTCCTGAACTCCATCATATGTATTATGAAAACGGGAATTATGCAAGAATGTGTCTAGTGCCAAATCCATACTTATTAAAAAGTACTTGATAGTCAAACAAATACATTCTAAAGGTCAGTTGGCTAGAATACAGACTGTCTAACGTTTTTGTTGTCAAGTGACTTGAACAATGTTTTTTTAAAAGAGGAAAAGAATTACTGCTGTTGCATTGCGACACCTAAAAAGGTTACAGTATTCATCTCGTGTAAATACCCAGAAGCATATTAAACACTGCTGATCTTGCATACTTTTTTTTTTAAGAGAACAGGTAATGCCAATGAAAAAAAGCTAGTACTCTGTACCAGAAATGAAAGATATTTCCAAAGGGACTCCCAATCCTATTCATTACATCATGGTATACCTGTAAAGGCAATCTCTTCCTTACCTGGATATAGCTTGAAGGGCCATTTTCTTGAATATGAAAAATGGAAAGTCATAGAATCATAGAATCATAGAATCATTAAGGTTGGAAAAGACCTCTAAGATCATCGTGTCCAACCATCAACCCAGTACCCATGCCCACTAAACCGTGTCCCGAAGCGCCACATCCACACGTTGTTTGAACACCTCCAGGGATGGTGACTCCACCACTTCCCTGGGCAGCCTGTTCCAATGCCTGACTACCCTTTCAGTGAAGAAATTTTTCCCAATAT